>PNEQ01046622.1:0-57165 GCA_003012365.1 Medauroidea extradentata | reverse complement strand
CCGCGCGCCCCTCGTCGGCTCAAGGCTGCTCGCTCGCTTTCACCCCATGTTTTCGCAACTTTCCCTCCCCTGCTGTGTTGAACGTCAATCTGCCGTAACATAAAGGCCACAACCATCCGGCCTTATTGCGCCTCTTGCCAGTACTCAGAACTAAATTACAAATTAATTATTTTAAAACAAATTTTGCAATTGAGACACACAAAACATACAATTCTAATCATAATGAAATTTCAACTGGCTTTCTACGACTATTCTAACATAATTTACAGTATTTACAATATATGTGTTGTTTATTTTCATTTGAAGGCTATATGCCGGTTACAAACTTCAAGAAGGGCAGATGATTCAGGTTTCGACTTCAAGATTTTTTTTTTGTGGTGAAGATGCTTTAGTGAAGGTTGAAACAAAAAAGCACAGAAGTACAGGAAAGTTGTTCATCATGTTGAGACTTTGGAGCCTCTAAAAAAATAAGAGAGAAAGCCGAGCAACGTAATGATTAGGAAGTTAAAACAACAAGAATCAACTATGTAATTGACCTAGTAGCAGTTGTAGCCAGATACCACGAAATCTGTTATGCCGCTTTTTTGACAAATGTTTACACTAAAAAAAGTAACGTTGGAAGTCCAGTAAACGAAAAGAAGAGGTCAGCTTTTGACCAACTATGTGAGTACATAGACGGGGAAGATGAATGCCAATATTCAGCCCAAGAAGAATTCTCATGCTGAAGAAAAAGTATGGTGAGAGAGTTAATACAGTCGAGGGACGTGGTAGTTCTGGAAAGGAAACAGTGTTCACATTCAAGGACGACTCTAAAAAAACTCCTTCATCAGGGGAAAACAACGAGATTGATGAGGGGAAGCAAATTGTTTTAATGGCAGCCAAAATTATTAGAGACGACACCCATACTCAGGTGTTTGACAACAAATCATACCCACAACCTGACCTTTTAATGGATTTATTGTCTACAATACCTGAGACTCTAAATTTGTTGATTGAGGAAGTAACTAAAACTAAAACAATGAGCGTAAACTCAAAAGAAAGCAAACCATGGTCTGCCATTCAATCACTTCAATGACAAGACCGAAAACTTTTCTACAGGAATCTACTGCCTGCATCATTTCGCCTCCCGACAACTTGCAGATATTCTGCACAGTTTACGAGTATCTTCGTACCATTCATAGTATGGATGGTATAAGGATACGTACACCACCAGAAGAAGCTGTTACTAATACCCAAGTACCTGGCTTAACAAATCCTTCAGCAGAAACTGTAGCTGCAATGAGAAAAATGAAAATTCTTACTTACCACAAGAAAACAGACGTGGTATTTGTGGTGTGCCAGTGAAGATCATTATACCAAATGAACAGGATGTAACTAATTTAGAGATTGTTAAGTTTGCCAACAGTTTGTGGATCTGTCTACATCGAGTTAAAAATGCACCAGAGCCCTTGCGGAATGGATTTATGAATGCTATAAACAGTAACTGTAAAATGTGACACAAGTAATATTGTTCCCATTCCATTTTTCAATCACCCAGCCTCTGAAAAGAATACCATTTACTCAAGTCTGGTTTATGCAGCAGAAAAATGCAAACAGCTGGAACAAAAACATTTATAGTGACGTACGATCAACCATTGTTTTGTAAAGCTATGCAAATCGGTACTGCAGCAGAACCAGGCACTCATTTGTCAAAAATTGTTGTGCGGCTTGGTGGGTTCCACCTGCTAATGTATTACCTAGATGCTATTGGGTATATAATGTCAGGCAGTGGAATCGAAGAGGTGTGAGGTTTGTTGTATTCGAAAAATACAGTTGGAGAAATGATGAGCGGTCACACTTATTCCAAAGCTCTAAGAGCTCATTTTCTAATGTTCATAGTTCTACCTACATGTGGAACTTCTCAAACATTCTCAACAAGAGTTGAGTGAAGAAGCCAAAAGCATTATTCGAGACTCTGTTCATGAACTAATGGCGACAAATGATAAAAGTATAAAATACCTTCAAGAAAACATCTACCTAAAACAAATGATCGACATTGTTGAAAGAATTGCAGAAAACATAAACTTTTCTAGAACTGTCAGGTTATGGTTGCAGTATATGGAACGGGTTAAAGTTCTCTACAGTCAAGCAGATAGAGTTGGAGACTGGGAATTACACTTGTATTGTATTAAATAAATTATGCCCTACTTTCACGGAGCAGGCCACATATTTTATTCAAAATATTCCCGCTTATATGTTCAGCAAATGGAAGAGTTGAAAGAAAAAATGGACAGCACTGATTTAAAAAAAATTTAAAGAAGGTTATTTTACTTTTTCGAAGGAAAGACAGAGTATGGAGTGGAGTGGCATCAGACATGATAATAGAACTGTATTTTATGAATTACATGAAAGTAGCAGGAGGGGTAACACAAGGTCGGGGAATGGCGGATTCTACTTTATCAAAGATGGGTTTCTTCATGTCCTATGAACTTGAAAGTATCAGAAATCTTGGAAGACTGTTGTGAAAAAAGTTTTGTTTCATCCGACCAACATGTAGAATTTCGACATTCCAGATAATTACCAGATGATTCTGATTTGACGTAGCTATCCAATTGGCTACTACTTCACAATTCTCTCAGCGACAGTTCACCTAAACAGTTGTTAATTAATGTAGCTAGTGGGTTGGTTACTGATAACAAAACAAATTGCGACAGTTCCGGAGACGTTGGTAAAAAAATACTGTCCTCGATTGAAGGAGATTCCTTTGGAATTCTTAAACTTCAGATGAGAAAAAGAGTTCTTCCAATATCCGCCACAAGCAATACACTGATAATAAGGAATGAAAGTATGATAGTCAATCATCTACAGTTGTTTGCCCGGATTGATGCTGTGCTCAAATCTAATGAAAATTTAAGAGATCATCTCAATTACGAATTAGCCATTCAACCCCCCTCACACTGTGATGGAATTCCACTAAGGAAGACTGAAAAAGCAACTTTAGCTGCAATCACTGAATCAGTTGAACCTTGTGTGAATCCACCATGAAACTAATCGTCCATTGTAGCTGGAGGATCTCTACTTCATGTTTTGGCTTGGGGTAAGTCTAACACCTACAGAGATATATGCCTCATATATGTTAGGTTTGTGCAGAAATGGTTCTGTCAATGTGATACAGTTGTTTTTATGAATACACATCTGCTTTATCAACTAAAAGTGTGGAGAGGCAAAGAAGGATGATGTTCAAAATGTCTGCGACTACTGCTTTTGACGGATATACGGTGGCAACGACAAAACAAGTTAATTTTTTGTGAAACTCCGAGAAAAAGTCAAGAATAATAAAAGTGATGATGAGCTTCTTCCATTCTGATGGAATAAATGTTATGCAGGTGGATAGTGTTGCAAATACACTAATCTGCTCAACTGTAATAAATGTCAGTCGAACCAATTCCAGACCAGTCGCAGTAATTGGTACTGATACGGATTTGCTTGCAATTCTGATTGCACGAGGTATATTAAGAACTTCACTGTACTTTTTATGACCCCAGTCACGTAACTACGAAGAAAAACGCTACAAAATAACCAAAACACAAGCAGCTATGGGGCCAATAAAGGATTCCCTTTTCTTCCTGCATGCAGCCACTGGATATTACACCATGTCGGTGATATTCATAAAGGGAAAATCTAGAGCATTGAAGTTGATAAATCAAAATCACGAGTTGCGTTCATTGGTTACACTGTTCAACATTCCTCAACTTGACCCCCAAAAGGGCATTGAAATTGGAGAATTATTCCTGAAACATATTTTTGGAGTAAGACAAACTAATTCTCTAGATGACCTGCGATACATATGTTACAATAACGAAGTAACCAATACCCTCTCTTCAAAATTTAACCTGGCAACTCTACCACCAACATGTGCAGCAGCTTCACAGCATTCCCTTCGAGTGTATCATCAAGTCCAACAGTGGCTGGGGAACAACCTGGATCCTACTGAATTGGGATGGTTCATGAAGGAAGGGATATTGAACCGAATGCCTTCAACGCTTCCTGCACAGCTTCTGAAGAACTTCTACAACTAATATCTTGTCACTGCAAAATAACTACAAGGAACAGTGGTGCAAGATGTCAATGCAAGAAATAAGGCCTTCAGTATTCCAAGTTTTGTGCTTTTTTGCTTAGGAGAGGCATGTTAAATTTCAGCCCTTGCTAGTAAGTTAACAGTTTTGAAGAAGTAGATGATGATTTTGATGATGAAGCAGTTCGGTGACAGGCCTAAATGTTTCTTATTTGTGAATTGCTGATCATGGTTTCTTTTGCTTCTGTCCTATTTTATTTGGCAAAAAGGATTGTAAGGAGTGTAGGGGAGAGAGGTCGGAATAATTTTCAGAATTTAATTTAATTCATATAGTATAGGACATTACATAACTCAGAGAAACATTCAGTCACCTATCAAGTATGTAACCGTACACGAAAAATTCTATTTCGAGATCACCGCTGACATTTCAGTAAAAAATCAATATTTCAACAATTTTTCATTCGATCAAGAAATTTTAATACTGGATATTCCTCGCACTTCGGCCTACAAAATACGTACTAACCACTTTTTACGATTTTTCAATAGTTTGACAGACATGAGGGGAAGTAAATCAACATTCAATTTTGAAGTTAGATAATTTTGTATTTCGGCTTCAAGTAAACGTAATTTACAATTTTTTTATTCGGTGAACGTAGGTATAAATCGAAACAGGCATCTTTGTAGAGTACACAGGTTTTTTGATAGTTGAAAACTGATATTTTTTGGCTGGGATATGAGTGAAAATATTAAACAAGGTGATACCTGCCTGGTACCCATCTTTGAACCGCTATTTTGGATAGAAGCTCACATGAGATATCAGGGGAATTTTCAGAATTCATTATACACGTACTTAGGAGCAAATCCTGAAATGTTCAGTTAATTATGAATTTGTGTCAAATAGAACCTTTTTTGGTCTATATTTACTGGGCTAACAGATAATCACAAAAACAACAAAGTTGTCCAAAAGTTTAATTATATTGAATTATAATGCAAATTCTACTTTCTTGGACAACATTGCTGGAACTAGTCTCGACTCGTCTCGTCGCTCGTGACGTCAGCAGCAGGAGATTCGGCGTTCGTGACGACACTTCAGCGAGTATCTAGAAGCTCTCGAGGTAATTTATGTCAGTGGTTAAACTTTCTCCTCACATGTATTATGCCAGACATGGTTGTTTTTATTTTGTTTCAAAATTGCTAGGTGCCAGCTTTTATAGCTCTATGTACATTTTAGAAAAATATTCTCAATATAATTACTCACATTGCAATATTATCTACATACAAACAACCATATCGCCTCACAACGATATCATATACAACAATCTCGATACTATCTATCTGGATACTATTCACCTGGATACTAACATTATGGAAACTATCCACCTTGATTATGTTTACTTGAATACTATCTATCAGGATACTGTCATGTGGATACTGTCATATGGAAACTACCCACCTGTGTGCTATCCATCTTGATGCTACCCCTCTAGATAATATTAATCTGGATGCTATCCATCTGTATACATATATATCTGGATACAATCCCTATGTGTGGGTGTGTGTGTCTGTGTTGTTTTAGTGCAGTGAGGCGGTTAGGTGTCCAAACACATTTAACATTTTAAGACCATGTCTCTTCTTTCTACTGTTTTCGCAATGTTTTTTTTTTTTTTTTTTTAAGATTAAACGATAGCAGATATCAAAAATTTGTTTGGCTGTTTTGTTTAAAATGTTTCTTTTTTTTTTTTTTTTTTGCCGTGACAGCTAATTTTTTCAATCAAGAAATTATACGATTTCTACTAAAAAGTCAATCAACCAGAATTTTGTTACTTACATAATTAGCTAAAACCATAGTATATACTGTCTTGAAAAAATCAGCCTACCTGGAGAAGACGATTTTAAACAAAATAGTCAGACAGGTTTTTGGTATGTTCTCTCGTTTACGCGTAAAAAAAATTAATATAGCTAAAAATTATATACAAGAGAGCATCGCCGTAAGGCCTCGCTCTTTAGTTTTGCTGTGGTTTCGAAAATATTTTTTTTAACGCAAATTAATACATATATAAAATTTTTATTCTTACAGTTTTAACACTTATGTATAATTATTTGTATCTGAATTTTTCTTTTGCAATACACCAAACGGATTTTTAGATTTTTGCCCCTGAAACATCACATATTTTGCAGTCAAAATAAGCCAAATTGAAGCACAATAATTTATTGGTAGCAAACGGTACATTATTTAAAAAAAAAAAAAACTGTCTGGCAAAATTGTGTGTCCTATGAATGTACACAGTTATAATTGCTTGAAATAAATGAAAGACCATGACCTTAAGGTCACCGCCTACCGGAGCGTTGGATGCTCTAAAGCTACAGAGCCGTAAGGGCGACCTTGAAGTGCGCAGCAAATGCCACATCGCCACTACGAGCGAAGTGCTAAACTAGCATGCTAGATACGCGCCAATACATTTTTACTATGGGCCTAAGATGTGAACATACAATTTTATTTGTGGCAAATCTGTTGCAAAGTTCAGTTCACGTCTCAATCTGAGTATCACATACATCTGATTACTAAATTTTGAAATATGGCGGTCCGGAAAAGCAGTTTTTAGCTTTGCTGGAGAGCTTAAAAACAGTGTTTTAATTAGCACGTTGTATTAACAATCAGTGACATTCCGACCTTTTCCGAAGTGTGTTTTATTTCCCGAACGCTGGCACAATGAGAGCATGTAGAATAGTTTCGTAAAAAAAACTACTGTTTATGAATGTACTGCTATTATGCATTTTATGCGCGTATTAGAACCGTGGTGTGAACAGGGATTGGGATCAAATACTAAATTTTATTCGGCGGAGCTAAGTCATTTTTAATGGTAGGTCTATCGCTGTTGTACACAAACCATTTTCTGCATTGAGAAGTGTAAGAATATTGATACACGAATAAAAATGATTGGGCACAATTTATGAGAAGATGTTTCGGAGTATTTTTATTATGATAATACGTATTTGTTTATTGTTTGCAAGACTTAAAAAAAAAAAAAAAAAAACTCTAAACATCATACAGCAATGTTAGTGTTACCGAGATGAACCAAAATATAATTGATAACATATATCCAGGTTCGACAGAAACTAAGCCAAACCGAATTTGTTTTATGTATATTTCATTACTAATACAGTACGATAAATTTATTTAGTAAAACGATTGGCTATTTAACTCCAAGAAAACATTATGATTTTGTCAGCAGGACATATACGATTAAATAAAAACATAATTGGAAATAAAACTGATATTTTTATTCATTCAATGTAAAGCCGGTAAGGCATGGATAACTATATTCCGGCGCAATATAATCACAATCGGTAAAAAAAATCCCTCCCCACCCCAACCCCTCTTTTTTTTCCTCCTGCGTGATTCGAGTGGGTCAAAAATAAATTGTGTTCCTGCGATGCATCAATACATCAAATATTTGCTCCCTTTTATAGCATAGCTAATAGGAAATGGTGCCTGGGAAAAAGCGAGTCACCCTCCGTCAGAATACACCCTTCCCCCTCCTACTCCTCGGTTCCCATTTTTCCCCCTCTTCCCAACCCCACTACCGCTTCCTTATTATTGTATGGTTCTCTAACTGTAGCTGAGCAAATATTTTATCGCTTTGGCGGCAGGTTAGCCCAGCGTGGGGGGAAAGGGCGCAAGAGTGGGAAAGAGCGAGGGAAAGAGAGCTTCCGATGAAATGAGTGTAAGGGGTTTAGTTGTCTGACGTAATTGTGTTTGCAGGCGTCTGGCGCTACTCTTTCTGTCATCCTACTCTAGCGACGTCACACTTATCCCTCCCCCTCACTTCGCTTTAACTCCCGCCACCCTTCCCCTACCCACTCGGTGCATGACCCTCTCACTTCCCCACCGCTCGCTCGGGCGAAGCGTCTGTCACAGTCCGCCCTCTCCCCCTTTCTCCTTCCCCTCCCCGCGTGACAAAGACAGTCGGTACGCACGCGCAGAAAGTCGCACCCCCTTCGCGGCGGCCACTTTTCACACGGATATCCAGGGACATTCAGTCGGCGAGAGACGCGCGGAGTGGAAGCTACGTCACAGCCGACGCCTAAGCCCGTTTACGTCCCGGTGTGTTGGTGTGCGTTCTTTTTTTTTTTCAACACGTTCTCTCTCTCTATCTCTTTCATTCTCACTTTCGCGGCGGCCAAAACAAAAACATTGCACCGTGCGCATCCGGCACCTTCGACGACGGAAGAACAGCGGACACCGCGCCAACAATGAACTAGCTTCAGACCGCGTGTTGGCAACATTCAAATTTGCCGGCAAATTCTCAGCTGCGCTTCGAACCGACGCTTCGGAGCCGGAGCTGACAGCTATTAGGTAAGTACTTAAACTTTTGCAGTAGCTTGATACGTTTGTTTGTCACGTTGCACAATAATGGATAGAATTATGTAGCCTATTTTAAGCTTACTGCATCTGAGACTGTGTGCTGAATTAAATGTATTATAATAAACACGAAACACAACAATAATTTAGTTCTTTATATAAAGTATCAAAACGACGAAAATTGTCCGAGAGAAATGTTCGAAACTCAAGATTATAGCTGTTGGTGTGCAACATTGCAGTCCTTGATACGCAATTTGACTAATTTTATCGAAGCATGGTCTCATTCTCTGTCAAGACGACATGTTTAGAACATGTTTACATGTTGTCTGACGGCAAATGTGTCATCGTATTTACGTGTTTTCTTCTTCAATTACATTAAGTTTTAAATTTATTTACTACCCCGTACCAAGTTAACATGATGAATAAGTCTCATTACTTGCAACGATAACCCGTTCTTGTTTCAAATGCCACGCGCAGGGTTTAGCTGGCAGAAAACAAGACGGGAAATTTCATATTAAAGTTACGTGTCTTCGTGTTTTAGACAAAACGTTTACAGGGGTAGTTATTAAGCTGGCATACAATCAATTATATTTTCTGATGTAGATGCATAATTTATCGAATCAAATTTTTTCAGTCCGCCGAATGTTTATCATTGTTGTTTTTACTAAAAGCAACTGTATAAATTCATACCGCATGTCACACACATTAGTTTACTGTTCATATTACCTTAAGTAAAAGTAAACATAGGCTATAGGTCAGCCATGCAACGTAAATAAACGCAAACTGTGAAAATGCCAGGCAGTTCTCATAAATATCATATTAACATAAATATCGTAACACTGATATAGTTTGTTTTATTAAAATTTTGATCACGGACTGAATATTTAAATCTGAAACAGTTTATTGACGTAGCGGATGTTGTGTTCTCTATGCATCTGTACGTAACAGCTTTCCTTGCCTTTATCTGAGTCATTTATGTTAAGATGAATGTTATTTATAAATACTATTCCTTTTATAGTTTGCTTTGACTTGATAGATTTTATTTTGATTATTAGGGCACTTTTTGAGACAAGTAACTTATTGCTATTTTTAAATCATTTTCAAATACTGTTTTTTAATTAATTTTGAGTGTTTTTACGCAATAAAACACGATTATGTTGTGATCGTGAACAAATTCGGCCGTATTTTATATGATAATAATTTTAAAAGTAACTTAAATACTTTTTTATTCATATATATATATATATATATATATATATATATATATATATATATATATATATATATATATAAGCTACAGTCTGATTCAGGTAGTGCATCAAATCTAAATAAACACCTAAACAACAAATACAAATATGGGTGGCAAGAACTTATAACATTAATCATCCCTAACTAATTTCTCACTTGCAATTAAAATTTTATTTTTGTACAGATGTACAGGAAATATTGTTGTCTTTCAATGCAATATTTGATGTAATTTTTGAAAGACTAAAGTATTTTTTTGCTGGTGTGAGAGAAAAAAATTAGTTATTATGCTGATGATAAAATATTTGTTACTCGTACAAAATGTCTAATAAGTAGCCTAGAGATGATGGTAGGCCTATATCGCGAAAATGTTTTGTGCCAACATACCCTGGAAAACAATGATGTTTCTTGTAACATGTGTGATTGGGTGATACAACGTAAGTAGACGTCAAATATTACGATAGGGTGATTGTTATTGGCTCAGTCAAATAGGGCGACAGCTGCAAGTACAAACGAAAGCCAGTAATATTTTGTTAATCTGAACGAACCCAGCAAATTGTCCAGTTTTCCCGCCATAAACCGTCGACTGTACTAATAAGTTTTTTTGGCAATTTGACAGCAAGTCGTAAAGAACACGAACTGAAAATTTTTCAAAAAAAGTACCGTAGGCTCTACTAAATTGTGTAATAAAACTTACGTAAACATGTTCGTTGGTACCTATGCAATTATTTTATCTGCACAAGATAGGGTCTAATCTTTTTAATTTGGGGACATTAGGCCTACATGTCACCTTATGTAACAGTGTTTGTCACCAACGTACTTAGTGACACAATCGTGAAGGTATTTCATACGAACATGATACCATTCTAACTTATCTGCTCAATCCATGAAATTTCCGGGCTAACATCATTATCTAGGTTTGTTGTTTTATAGTTTTTCCATATTGACTTTGGAAAACTTGTAGACTGCAATTGAGGTTTTTAGCGTTTATTTGTCTACCTCGTACTGAGTCTACTTGAACTACGCAATTGTGCGATAATGCTCGATCGTCTGTCAGAATGCAAGTCATCTTGGTTCGGGCCAATTTTCACGAGTATCATCAGGACTGGCAGTTTTTGATATATATGTGTATATATATACTTTTTTTTTTCGCCGTGACTCGAATTTCAAGAGTTTTAACTAAATTTTTACTTCACTTTTCGTAAACGTAGACTTCTGAAGCGTTATGTTTATTTTCACAACTGCAATGCCTTTGTTATTATTATTATTTTTTTTTTAGCTACTATTCTTCGGGATAAATTAAGTTTTCTCCCCCTGTGTACAGAAACAGTACTGGCAATTGTGGTCAAGCAATACCTACTTCTAAAAACGAACGAAGCTATGCCCTATGGCTTGAAACATTCAGACTGTCGCCGAAGCTCTATTAAGTGTTTGAGGATAGATACTGATATCTCTAACACTAAAAAGGCGATTAGGCCTATAAAGATTATTAGCTAGGTCTGTCATAGCCACGACTTTATGCTCTCGTGTACAATATATCCTCAATTTACGTCTTACCACTTTACGTAGTTTCTGATTAGCGTCAATAATATTCGAGTAGGGCCTACCCATATTTTTTTCTATTTAAATAGTTGTTGATTCAGGATAACGTTTATCATTCATACGTAATCGTGTTAATAAATTCTTGCGCGCCGGAATTTAATTTACATTCTTATGTTTGGAAAAGGTTTGGCCGTAGGCTGTGGACGAAACTGGTCTGACTCAATTTAAGTAATTTCAAATTGCGTCACAGTTTTCAGGTACCTAACCCCGACGTTAATAGAGGACTTATATACTATACTTGGTAATCGGTAACGAAGGTTGTGTCCAGTAGGTAATTTAATATTACTTTTGTTTATATATTTGTGAAAGGAGGGCTGTCGTGTGTTTTGTACTTATCGATTTTCGACAAATGTTAAAAACTGAAACAAGACTAAACAACCATGTACTTAGCCATTTTATTGTAACTTCGTCGGATCACGTGACAATTTGGTAAGCCGGAAGTGCTACTTTAGAACACTGCGTAGTCTAACATGGAACTTACTTCTTCAATCTCTGAAGGTGTTGGGGGGAAGGGGGGAGTGAGCAAGGAAACGGCAACATCCCCTCTTCAAAGTGATGTTACTTTCTTTAGAAGTATATCGCCTGCAGTTTAAATACAACTCATTATTGTTATCCGCTTGATGCACATTGGTAATTCCACTCTGATACCATGTTAATCCATGCATATGATAAAATGTTCACCGTTTTAGATTCTCTTGGGATTATGCATCCCACAACATGTTAAGTTCAACTACGTCTGCGAGTATTAGATGGATGATTTTATAACATTAAAATTACAATTAAATAAACACCTGCATATTGTTCCTCGATAATATTACTAGCCATCGTAAATCTGGATGCCTGCTTGAATACTTTAGATATAGTTAACAACTTCTAATTAGGAACATAATACAATACCCTAGTTCAGGGGTGTGGCCAGAAGCGGGATATTGCCCCCCCACCCCACAACCGTCACGAAATGAAAATAAACTACTCGACCATCAATTTAGTAGTGTTATATCCACAGTTTATGTACAAAAACGGCATAAATTGCATCATTTTACACATTGAAACATAATTTTTTCCGGAGGAAGACCCCCCTCTTCACGACGTGAGATCGATGCCCCCTTATTGTGTCGTGAAAATTCTCAAGTTGGAAGCCCCCCCCCCCCCCCCCCCCAATCGAACACAAATCCTGGCTACGCCCCTGCCCTAGTTGCAGGGATGCAAAGTAACGCGTTGCACTCTTATCAAAATCAACTTCATGTGTAGCGCCACAATAAATCAAAGTTATTTGTTACTACCCCCTTTTAAGAAAACATTCAAAAGTCCCAATTTTATCGCAAATATCCTGTATGTGTCACCCACTCGCCTACGGGGAAACCTACCATTTAACAAAAGAACATCAGAACTTCTATGTTATACAGTTCAGTTACGGAAACACAGAAAGAATTACGTAACTACAGCAAATAATATTTTATCCGCTCCAGAATTGACAAATTATGAAAAGGGGAAACGGGCAAGGGATGTTTGGAAGGGTGTGGAAAGGGGTTGGCAAACTTGTATTCCTCTGAAGCTAGGAAGAACACACCTGTCTTCGACCAGTGACCGTGATAAAGGTAAGTCATTTTATAGAACTATTAATTTTCACAATTTCCTTGTAGGCATCGTTTTTTGTCACTTCAGCTTAATACACAAAAATTAAGTATCACTGTATGCATGCAAGTTTCATAATCTATAAAACCCTTTTATCTTACACTTTTCATACTAATTTTAAAAGATTCTTGCAATGCGGATTAATGGGATTAAGCGAAATATTGTTAACCTACATCACTGTAGGGCTGAACATTCGAAGAAAATAATAATTTTCTTTACTAGTTTTCAGACAGAAATGTTTATTTCTTAACGAGTCCACGATATTTAGCTTAATCTATCATACGTGTGTAATTGTAGGAGTTGGTAATGTACTACTATAGAAATAACAGCTTTCAGTCCCACGTTGGTTCGTTTATAAATGTTGCAAACAAATAAATATTTTGTTCTATGCTTTTGGCCTACCTGTGTTGCTGAAGCAGTGCTAGTTGTTTACTGCTACCGAAGAAGTCCAAGGGAGAGCTGCAATTTGACCAAGAATCTTGAAACCCAAAGACACTGTAAAAAGTAACAAAACAATTGCAACATTACAAATAATAATCTTGGAAACATTGCTCGGAAATATACGTGTAAGTTTTCAGGAACGTAGTTCTGTCTGTAACTATTTCTGTATATTTCCAACGAATGTGTTGTCAATTTAACGATAGTTTTCGTCTTCTTAAAAAAATCTTGGGTCATCAATTTTCCATTTTTTTTATGGTGAAAATGGAAAGTATGCTTGTGAGGTAACCAAAAAAAGTTCACAGTCTGAAAGGGGTGCCATATTTGGTAATGTTTTACATAGAACATATTGTTCAAAAATAATTCAATTAGTTTCTAGTTTAAAAGTATTTTTACCCCTAAACACATTTACGATTTTATTGTAGGCTAGTACATGACTGTAAAGAATTATGGCCAACTAGTGTTTGCGGCAAAGTGTTTTGCGAAATACGCATAAGGCGTTGGGCACAAGTACTGTAGGGCGTAAAGCACCAGCATCAAATGTCGAATCTGTGCACTATGTTTTTGGTCATGATTGTAGACTCGGATATTTCTCTGGTTCAACGACCTGCCGCCTAGACTCCACAGTCCTATATGTACTCTGTCATCAACTACTAATACTAGCAGTGGCAGAAATACCTCCCTACTAACGGAAGGTGGGTAGGATCCTTGATTTATTTATTGTATATTTGCCAACTTGTAACTAATTTATGACCTAAGATCCCGTGTCACTTGTTATGTTGAATTTTTATTAATTTCTCCCTGATTAAAATTTTAAGTATTAATTGAAAATATTTCAATAGGAACGTAAACTAGCTAATTACTTGACCTTTCATTGCGTACATTGTGTTAAAAAAAATTAAAGCGTAATTATGAAATAATTATGCTAATTCAAATTTTAACGTAAAAATTCTCTGTCACAAAATAATAAACACTAAATAACTCCTAGTACTTATTTCATCCAACAATGCTCAACTAATAGTAAAATGTAATGTTTCTATATAGAAACTTTGCCGGTTATTCTTCATATCCTTTATTTGTTAAACAATAGTCAATCTATGTTATTAACAAACGAGGAGACGCAGCCTGTTAATTTTGAAATTGAGATGTAATAGTGGCATGAATCATTACTTACCAGAATTTTTAAGCTTAAGTGAGCTGACGTTTCTATATTTAGACTGCTGCTGTCAGACTGATATCAGTAAATAGTTTATCTCCAATTACGTTTACAAAGATCAATACAGTTAAGATACGTGAACAATTGCCATTTTTAAAAAAAATGCTTAACATATTCTCTATTTCCCTCTTAAGTCACCTCTCTATTTAATAAATTAACATAGCATTTATACTATAGGTAGAGACACTGGAAAATCGCGAAAATGTACTATATTAACCGTGACACGTGTAAAGAGTTTTGAGACAAATCACACACGCTGTGTGTCCAAGCTGTGCAGTTCTAACTAGGCCTGTTGTAGAGAGAAAAAATACTACAAATAAACGAAGCTAGAGGCGATGAGGTGTGTGACGGACGTGTTATATCCAATTTCCTTGCCTCAAACGTAAAAACACAGCAAAGGTCCATGAACTCCCAATGAGGGTGAAGAAATGCAAAGGAACAAAACAACACCCATGCCCAAGCCGGGATTCAAACCCAGGATTTCTCGCACCACCGGCGCCTAACCAACTACGATGGGAGGAAAGATGCGAGTTGAGTATCTTGCGCCTAGAGGCGATGACACATTTGGTGGGCAAGCAAGAGTCGACCTCATAGTCCTCCCGACTTAAGGTCCCGTTCACGCGTTGCAGTCCAATAAAACGCTAATTAGATCTGCAACAGAATTATGTAATTGCACATGTTAGAGGAAAATGTACTGGCTAGTAACGTCTACAAAACTAACAGTATTTCACACAAATATAAAATTATGACATTCTTTTTTCCACTTGAATGCTCGTAAGAGTTAGCGGACGTTAGTTTTTTTTTATTACGTTTGAGGCACAGAAACGGGGAAGGCGACAAGTCGAATATAACACGTCATCGCCTCTAGGCGCGGAGTAGGCTTACTTAACTAGCGTACAGTGTTTTCGTAGAATGTGTTTTCGAACGAGATTTCAAGCGACGACCCTGTCACTTTATTTGTGGAAAGTTTGTGGTAAATTCTAATGCTCATGGTTTCTATGATTTTGTTTTACGATTACGGTTGATATTTTCTCAGCTACAGCAACTTGAGAAAGTAGTTTTTGGCACTTTTGAGGAGCTTCATAATCATGTTTTTAATTTGCGGATGACATTTTTAAAACTATAGGGGCTAAGTTTGAAGTGTGTCTTATTTTGTAGACAAGCGCATTGGAAACATGTTTAATAGTTACATAGTTTTAGTTCTATGCTACAGCACGACTAACGTGCCAGGTTCCCTAACTCATTATTAAGGCGGCCGCCTACCTCACGCTTCAAATACGTTGCAGTGCGTTCGTAAAAAGGTTTTTCTTCTACGAAACAATTCCTCGTGTGTCCATTGTGCCAACGTACGAAAAAAAAAAACATACTTGAGACAATGTCGGTACCTCATTGTCAAGACGCTATGCTCATTAAAGCTCGTTTCTAAACCCTCCAACTTGGCTAAAAACGGTCTTACCAGACCGCCGTACTTCAAAATATACAATCCGGACGTAAGTGAGACTCAGACTGCGACCTACACTGAACCTAGTTGCAGACTTTCCACCAATAAAATTATATGGTCACCACTTAGTGTTCCATAGTACAAACGGTTCGGCAGGAACCTTGCACGCTATTTCGGAGCTTTGCTCGTTGAGGCGATGCGGCATTCAATGCGCGTTTCAAGGTCGACCTTACTGCTCCGTCTTTTCTGGCCGTTTATCGTGCAGGAAGACGGCGCCCTTGAGCGTGTTGTCGTAGGTGCCAATGGTATAGTATAAATAGCGGTAAAAATCTGTACTCGAGCACTAGTGACGCATTACAAGGCACATCAGTAGTCCTGAACAAAGATTTTAGAAGGGTCCAGATGGAGCATGTCGCCGGGAGTGTAACTAAACAAACGCTATATATGGCCGACTAATTAAAAATTTGAGGAAGGTGTGTAAACAGGGCTAAAATATAGTTTTAAACCTAAATCATGAATTAAAGAACATAATACATTTATTCACCTGAAAATACCCGTCTTATATGTACTTTTGAGGTTAAAGCTGTATGGCGGGTGGCTAATTTGCTGACTACCTCTCCCCTCGTTTGGCTTCACTCCCCTCGCCCTTATTCCGACCGTATGCTATCCCCGTGGTCCTGAGTGACGTCACCACTCTAAACTACACGGTACTTTGTGGACGTATGACGAGCGAGCGAGGCGACGTGAAGAATTCTCACAGGTCACAACGTCTTAGGTTGACATTCTGGAGCACCCGGTATTGATCACAATCCAAGTCGTGTATGTCCTTACAGGGGGATCTGGGGTCGGGAAATGGGACATGCATGTAGAGAAATAGCGGCGGGGAAAGGGACAGCGAATGAGAGATAGTAAAGCAAAGAAGGGGGGAAAAAAAGATAGGTGGTGTGGCAGGGAGGGGTCGGAGGCGAAGGTTTTCTAGATATTGCTTTTCAATCCCTCGGACTTTGGTGATGCAGGGGTAGCGAGAGAAAGGGACGGAGGGAAGGAGAGAGAGCAAGAGAGGAGTAGATTCTTGCTTCTTCCATCCCCTTCTCTTTTTCACCTTTTCGCTTGGTCGTGTGCATGTAGTCTCAGGCCGACATTTCTCCGGCGCAAACTTCCCCATCTGGGCAGTTTTAAAATTTAACCTCATACATATAACTCTGCGAAAATATTGCCATCTAGATTGCAAAAAGGCCACCCCTTACCATCCTTTGCTTCCCGTCAATGTATTTTTTTTTTGTTTGAGCTGGGAGGAAAAAAAAGTTTGACGTGTTTGAATTCTGCAGCTAGCAAGTAACCCGCTAGGGAAATCGGGCAAAGCCTCCTTCCCCTCCCAGCAACCCCTTGGATTCCCCACCCCTCTTCTTTTCTCCTCTACCTCCTCCCCTTCCTAACCCCACAGACCGGCTGGTGGTGCCACTACTGTGGCCCAGAGTGGCGAAGTTTTCTGAAGATTTCGTTACTCCTTCGCGTTAGGTCGATATTTGTCTTGCATGACGGTATACATTTTTTACAGCCGCGATGTCGTAAAGCGAATGCTTTATATTTCTGTCCCTCAGTTGTTTCCCTCCCTTCCCTCCTGCACCCTCCCCCCCCTCACGGTGTTCCGTTCTATAGCTTCCCCGAACAAGCGAGCTGCGACAGCAAACACACGTTTTCTTGGGTAAGTACAGAAACTACAGGAAGACAACGAAGACTATGGGTGATGTGTTGATGATATTTTTCACTTCGTTGTCACGTTAATTGTAAATCATGCCAGAAAAATTCTCGTTTGTTAAAAAAAAATAATAATAGGGTTAATTCAACCTGTTATACTTTCAGAGAAGTTTTGCTCCCTTTACAAAAAAAAAATTTCACTAACCAAAACTAAAAATGGACTTTTTTAGGTTTATAATTTTTCGTCTCTTAAGGTCATGATCTCTATTTTATACTTTTTAGCGATATTAATTTTTTACGCCTAAACAAGAGCAGATATAGAAGGTTTGTTTAAAATCGTCTTCTCCACGTTGGCTAATTTTTGCAAGGCAGTAAATACTACGGTTTCAGCTAATTAAGTAACTAACGAAATTCTGGCTAGTTGAATTTTTAGTCAAAACCGTTTAATTTCTTGCTTTGAAAAATTTTACTATCATCACAAAAACCGTTTCAAACTAAACTGCCTGGCGGCAGATATTTTATATCTGCTCTCGTTTAAGATTTAAAAAATATAATCGCAAAACCAGTAGAAGCTAAAGAGTGAGAAAAAAAATTGTAATTTCGTAAGGACATTCAGTATTTAGGATACATCGCAATTAAATTTCTTTATTGAAGGATGCCACATGCGGAGAAAATATTTTCTTATAAATATCGTACAATCATTATTGTGTGAAATCAACCACTCTTTTAATAATCCGTACAAAGCTTGCGGCCAGGAGATTAAATCAGCAATCAATTTTAAAATGAATTGCTTCTTTATGGTCCAATATTAAAGGAAACTGTTTGAAGCAAAAACAAATGTTCTACTTAAAATGTATTAAGTAATACTGCGATAGAAAATGTTTGAAACCACTGCTAATAATTATTTTGAAAATATGAATTTTAATATTGTATTTTAGCCGGTGAGTCCGTTAGCGACATCCGCCACAGAGTACAGTGCACGAAATCTCCGAAAATACGCAAAAATATATTTTGTTGAAAGTAAATAACTACAGGTTTTCAAAGGGTACCGTACAAAATAATTGTTTATATTCATAGTGATGTATTCTAAGTTTGCCACATGTTGTTACCAAATTTTAATCTACTAATGATATGAATATTACGCTCAATAATTAAGCCAGTTCAGGAGTTATTAAAAAACATTTAAATCGTTTTTTCGAAAAATTAGAAACATAGAACTATTATTTATTTCTTACTACAATTTTTTAGCCTGATAACCTGTTGCCTTACGTCTAAGTTACTGTTTTACAAAACCTACTAAATTCTCTATGACGTGGCTCCGAATAACTGTGAAGTATTTGACTAAACAAAAACAAATTCGGCGAAGTTTAATATATAGCAGCAGTATTCCCAAAATTTTCACGGAGAATATGTATTGTTTCAAAGCGCTGTCGATACAATGAATCCACTGGGAAGTCATACATTATAACGTTGTGTGTGGCAGGTAAACATTCTACATGTTTTGAAAGTTAGTATGGAAGAAATTCAAAACAACAACCCTATATAATGATGCCAACTTTGTGAGCAAAAATTTGCCCAGAATAATAAGATTGTTAAGCGTAATCCGTTTCGCCGCAATTAAATGTACGAAAATTTCTGCGTCAGAAATTGTTTTTCATAAATACGTTATTCGAGAAAAATTTGATTTTTGCAAATTGGCTTTGAGAAACCGAAAACTTTAAACCGATGCTTTAAGCGCTGAAATATGTACTATGCCACTGTAAAAAAAAGAAGATTAGTATATTTCCTGTAAAGTAATTAACCTATACGTGATACGGGGATTTTACAGTACATGTTGTATAATTCCCATACGAAGTTGGCCTTTTCCCTATACGTGCTAACTTTGATAGTTTTCTACCATAAATACATGGGAGATTTCTTCACCATATGCACGTTCTCAGTAGTCCTATAAGTTACGTATGGTACAAGTCCAAACAGTTTCTTACTCTCTTAAATCAACATACACGTTTACGTTAAAATGCTGTTACTTTACGGAAATGTCTTCCGTAGTATGAATTTACGGCAGCCGAGGTGGACGACCTCTTCATTTTGGGAGCGGAAGAGTGGACGGGGAACAACTTCTATAATTAAAACGTAACGTTGTTTCAAAGCTCGTCATGCCATAGATGAAATACCGTTAGACTTATGTGTTACTGTAGTTTGTGGTATGATGTGCGTATATGTTAACCCCCCAGGAATGTGTTTGTGTGTCCCTCATATCTGCTCTAAGGGAAGGGGTACTGAGTCATCCCCCTCCCTTCCGCCCGCTTCCCCAGGCCATTACTGGTTTATGGCAACGATCATTAGGCTACTAGACACTCTGAAGTTTCTCGGGTTCAACAACCCGCAGGCTGGAATCCAGACCCCAGTCACAGAATACGTAGGAATACAGAAGTGAAATAGCCGGCAGGACGGCGAACTCACACGCCAGAGGGCCCGCGGTGGCCGAGTGGTCAGACCATTCGCCTCCCACCAAGGTTCGATTCCCGGATTTTTATGTGTGGGAATCGTGCCGGACGATGCCACTGGTCGGTGGATTTTCTCAGGGATCTCCCGTGGCACTGCTCCGTACCGGCAACGCCAATCAGTGTAAGGCGGCTGCCATACTAACCGACAGCCAAGCCAATAGGAAACGTCGTAGCGTGATGAAGCCAAACATACACGGGTTTTTACCAACAGCCTTGGGGCAACCAATAAGCGGCATGGTTCGCCCGTATCAAATGGGCAGCCCCCTTCATTTCACGTCTGTATTATTATTTAGTATGTGTTCCAGTGTACGCTCTGTCATTGAGTAAGTATGACTCTTTCCTCAGCTACTAGTTCATTGTCAGCTACTCCAGTGAGTGATATCACGGTAGTCAGTGAGCAGGGACCTGAAAAATTCGCGTTTTCATTCAGGCACATGCTAGAACTCTAGCAACTGTAAGCTAAGGTTAATTCTACTACAGGTTAGAAAGATCAATGTTATAAGTTTGGCACAGGGAAAATTTCTGCCACTTGGGCGCTGGTATCGCTAGTGCACCAAACTGACCAATCACAGAGCTTTCCTGAATTTTAAGTTACATTAAGTTGATAATTTAAAACGCGAAATCTGGTTTTTTTTTCACTTTAAAATTAAATTAAATGACTAATATAATTTCAAAGTTTATTTAAATATAGGTTACTTTTATTACGGTTTCGTGTATTTCTGGTCTCTTACCGATTGAAGTGAAACAAGTGGCAGAAAATTTCCCTGTGCCAAGCTCTCCCATAAGAAAACGTATTTTCTTTCTAACCTGTAGTAGAATTAACCTTACTGTAAGTTCATACCACTTTCATAATTGGTCATTGACTTATTTGACACCTCCTTGAAGTAGCGGAGTCAATAATTGAACTGCAACTAAATGCAGGCCCATTTCACTGAGGCAACGAGCAGCCAATGAACTGCTGCTGTTTACTTGAGTGCACATATATTCTTGAAGGTTAACCTACATGTCAGTGACCCCGCAAATTTTTCAGGTCTCTGTCAGTGAGTATTCTCGTTCAGGTTCGATATCGGTTCAGAGTCTTCATGGTCAAGTTTAACAGTCACCCAATTGCGAAAATAGTTCATGTGAAAATGTCTTCGAAATCTAACTGATGCTCACCTGAATCTGCGAAATTTCTAGGTCTTTAATCACAGCTAAACTATTTTTCGGACACATTACCGTTATTAAAAAAAATCTTCTAATTCAAAAGTTAGTGTACGTAGTCCATTAAAACACCCCTATTAAGGGGATCTATATCGTTCTCTTAATAAAATTTATTTTGTAAGTATTAAAAATTCGTAGACTGTGTCAAAAGTAGCTGTCCGATTTGTACAAATAAATTCACGAACTTTCCGTATCTGAGTAAACAATACGTTATTAATTTAGAAGTAGGCCAATTACCTCACTTAGTTTCGTAAGGAAACATTCTAACTGTAAATCTGGAATAAGGTTTCACAGAGCTCAAAATAATGGAAGAATACATTAGTTATGATCTTTCCTACTTACAACTACACGTCAATTTTACCGTTTATCTTTTGTTCTGCAAATATCTTTGAAGAATATTTACTAACGAAAATTTATTTCTGAACATTTTAAGAACGATGTATTAAGAACGATGCATTAAAATTGTTCAACTAAATGCATTAACTGTCCAGCAAAACGTTATTATTACGGCATCTGAAACCCAATGCGGTTAAGGCGAGTAATGTGATTTTCTAATTTGAGTCTTTATCAACCGCGTTTGGGATAGACGGCTGAAAAGGCCCAATTTGAACCCACACTAAAGGCCTACAAAATAAATGGGAACGATCATGAAAAAACCAAAAGAATAGAGAAACAGAACAGACTTGGTATTTAAAAAACACGAGCTTAATAGAATAAGTAATTTAATGTGTGGTATGAAATCTTTTGTAAATTGATGGAAACACCTTTAACGGAACAAACGAAATCCACCCAAATTACATATCTTAGAAAAATTTTGGACAGTACATAATACTATTAGTATAGCACAGTTACGGAGGAATCAAATGCCTAAAACAGAAGACTTGTAAGCTATATGTTATTTAGAATACTGTTAACAGAGTTGTACTGAATCAGTTGAGAATTAACTTGCTCGTATGTGGAACAGTCCGGCCTCTTGGTTTACTGGTTACAGCTCCTTGCTGCTGAGCGAAGGTTCCTGGTTTGATTCCCGGCTGGATGAGGTCAATATTTACAGTAGCCTCTCTGGGTGCAGGACTGGATGTTGTGTTGTCCCCTCATATAATGATAATAATAATAATAATAATTATTATTATTATTATAATAATAACCTTAATAATGATAATAATAATAAAACGTCTTTATTTGTTTATAATAAAATGATAATACAATGATTTCTTCTGAAGGCTTGAAAACTCAGAAAGCATTAATGGCGGATTTGATCTAGAAGACCCTTAAGGCAATTTTACCTTCTCTTACACTGAACCTTATATATCACACACATTCTACAAAAATATGAGTTTTGCAAGTGCCTAGTTAAAACATGGTCAACAGAAAAATAAATAAATCTTATGAACTTCTAGTACTAGTCTACAAGCAGAACACTGTAAGTAAAACACAACATATATTATTTATCAACATACACATAAATATTCTATGCTGCGGAAGACAGTAGCGAACCACCGTAGTCACCTCGCCTAGTTGACCTCGGATGACGTCGTGGTTTCCATCACCCGGCGCCCTGCGTGGTTCTAAACCTACCTTCGAGAAGAACACCACTCATCATTATATGTGTAGCCATGAACCAGAAATATAAAATATTTCACCTGTTAAAATGTGTTGGCAGCAATGCAAGACACCTAGGAACGGAAGAGTGTAAAAAAATAACATATGTTTTTAATGAGAGGTAAACGGAAAGAACATAAGTAACTGTAAAAGAATCTAGCAGATAAATTCAATAAATAAATTAAGCAGTACACTGATAAAAGAGTATAGTTGCAGCTAACCTACCATAATTCTGTTAAAATAGGGACAACAAAACAGTTTGGCTGTCGGTACTATGTAAACTGTTCCTTCAACAATTTGTTTTGTAGAAGAAACAAAGAGCCTGGTTGCTTTTACACACCAGATGGTAACTGCTACAAAACAGATTCTTGAACGAACTATCCAGAGTAGGACCGACAGTCAAACTGTTTTGTTGTCCCTATTTTAACAGAAGTATGGTACCTGCAACTGTACTTTTTTTTTTCAGTGTAAATATTAGAATCTTAGAATTCAAATTCCGGATGCCATCAAAACGAAATAAGAGGCCAAACCACGGAACGGAAGACTCTGAGAAACGTAAATAAAACAAGTAAACAATACGACAGAATTTTACTCACAACCACTCCTATGTTTGATAGGGACCAGAATAATTTTTTTGGTCGCGACAGTCATAATGATTTACTATAGCTAAACAAAATAAAATCCTCATTATTTGCTTAATAAACCTCAAAAGTGTATTGTTACACAAGATTCAGTTGGCCTATACAAGTGGAAAGTAAACTCACTTTACGACCCAAAGATTTAGCAGAATTTATAAATAGAACCCACTGTTGTCTTAGGTTATTGCGGAAACATTCTTGTACGGAAATAGAAAGTTAATGTCTACAGTAGCTGAGTTAATATAGTAATCATCATCAGTAGGGACTGTGATTTATCGCGGGAACACTTGACTGTTTGCTATAGATGCCAACACACGTTCAGCTTACCAGAAGATTACTGGTTTTAGCTTGTAATTGGATCTGCTACGCTATTTGACTGAGCCAATAAGAATCCCGATATTGTAATACTTGATGCCTGTTATTGATCTGCAGACAGCTACTTTGTGTCAGACGTATATCACCGAATAATATATGTTGCAAGAAACTACAGCGTTTCCAAGGATATGGTGGAAAAACATATTTTCGTGATAATCACCATCTCTAATCACCAGTAGGGGTAGTGGTCATAGGCGTCACTAAGGGGGGGGGGGCACTAGGGCACGCCCCCCCCCCCAAATAAATAACCAACCAAGGTCTTAAAAATTAAAATTAATTTAATATTGAATAATCAGTGATACTGTTACCAGTAGAATATTCAATGTATAGCAATGAAAACTGCTAAAATAGCACTATTTTGCACCTTTAAATCCGAAATTTTCCTTGAAGATGTGGTGGGTAATCCTTTATAATATTCGCAGGATAGCCATCCCGTCTGAAATTTATAAATTCTGTCTACGTTACTGATTACAGGTAGGTGTAGCTTGAGTATAACAATATTCACAGAATTGTGCCCTCCCCAAATGACCAGTCTAGTTACGCCTATGGTAGTGGTTTAGGGTAATGGAAAGATAAGATGTCGAGCGAATGACCGGAGCAGACATTTGAGGGTAAAATTGGAACTACTCATCATAGTTTAATAGGTCCTTATAGCCGAGTAGATATTTTATTTGTCGACGTTTGTTTAAACGACACTAGTTTGTATTATGATTTGTTTTCGAGTATAAAAGATTAAAAACGCGTTCTAGGAAAATAAATTCTTGACACCACAACATCTATAAAGATTGAAAACTTTTTGTTCTTGTTATTACTGAAATAATAATGCCTAAATCTCTATATTATGCTAACCGAATTTCAAAAATGCTCGCGTTTTGAATGGAAGAGTACTTTTAACATTCCAAAATCTCTGCTAATAACCTTATTTCCAAATTAAGGTGTATGTATTTTTCAAATTTTGTCATAAAAGATTTCTGAATGCTATATTGATATTTTTTTTTATAGGTTTGTGGCTCCAAGACTAAAGAGGCTTGAAGAAAAGTAATTTTTTTTCTCAGCATAGCACTAAGTGCTGTATAAACAGACGCCCACTAATA
This sequence comes from Medauroidea extradentata, assembly GCA_003012365.1. Taxonomy (NCBI): domain Eukaryota; kingdom Metazoa; phylum Arthropoda; class Insecta; order Phasmatodea; family Phasmatidae; genus Medauroidea; species Medauroidea extradentata. Next base: position 32,054 of record PNEQ01046622.1, on the reverse strand, counting down.
CCATATATATACTCGGTAATAAATTATAGTATTAACTAATGATGAGTACTTCATATTTTATCTCGATTGTGTATTCCAGTCATTCGCTCGATATATTACCATTCCATTCGCCCTAACATCTCGTCGAGAGGAATCCTTAGCAAGAATTTTTTTTTTGTGTAAAATCAGTGGGACTGCGGTTGTCTAGTGGTCAGACCACTACCGTTTCCTCCGCCCTTTCATTTCGGCGCCGCTCTATATTCTCCTCACGTTCACTCATCACCAGTGCTTAGAACCTGAATACTAAGCTATGACCAAAATCTTTTCACTTCACTTCACTAGCCTCTACAAATGATATTAAGTTGACCTATTTATGACTGACAGGACCAATAAAATACTGATGTTGTTTTATTATTGTAATAAGAATGTATTGGTTTGTGGACACATGCCATATTGTCCAAGCTCTGTTGGCCAAACTTATGTTGAATGAGAAAAGTACAGAAAAAAAAATAGAAAAACGAATAAAAAAGTAATCCCAGAGAAATTAAGTAAATTTATTTATATTTAAAAAAAAGATTTGTAAAGATAGAATCCAGTCAGATTTCGACAACGTACCCAGACATAAAAGACGGATATAAAAAAAAAGATTCCGATTTGAAAAACGATGGAATTCAACAAATATACGTGGAACAGTGAGCAACAAACAAACGACAGAAGACAGCCAGGCACACGTTTCATTCAGAGAAAAAAATTCAACGTTTCGGGAATAGATTGCAGTTCAGTGCCTCGTGTGGCACGCCTGCGACTCTGTTTCGTGCTCTGCGATTGGCTGTTTTAAACGGTTACGTGTCTCAACGTTTTACTGCAAAATAACAGACGTATGGCATGGCAGTAACCTTATTCTGATCGGTACAGTCAAACAAGAAGAAAAGTTTTTTTTTTTTTTTCTTTAAGACACGTTGTCAATCAGTAGGGACCTTGTTTTTCCGCGAAAAGAATTATGCCTCAGTCTATTTCAGTGCCTTACCCGCACGTCTGCTATTCTGCTTCATGGTTATTGGCATTGTGTCTGTGTGAAGAGTCGTATCTCATTTGACTGAGCCAATTACAAAAACTTTCCTGCACATGCTGCTGGCCAGGGAAGCCATTTTGCTGGCGTTTGTGACTAGGTTCGCTGTTCTACTGACAACTTCACATCTGTATTCCTAAATATTCTGTGCCCACGCCCCAAGCCAAAACAAGGAGGGGGGGGGGGTTCGCCCCGGGAAAAAATTTCAATTTTATGGTGCAAAATAGCGATTTTAAAAAAAATTTTCAAATAAAAAAAATACCCGTTAAGAAATTGTAATAATTTTGAGGATATATTATGCTTATGCTTTAAAAGTGAAAACCTTCGTGCTAATGTAATATAAATTAGCTACATGTTTAAGCTTCTGCTTCCATACTGTTGCAAAAATAATTGTCTTATATGTGTTGTCTTAGATAAAGTATGAGGTAATCTTTTCAGTATTTTACTTGGTACATTTTTGTTTTATAATTTTGGAGCAGCCTCGGGAGGGGCCATGCCCCGAAAGGGGGCTGCTCTGGATCCACCTCTGCTGCCAATAACATCGAAGCATGACTGCAGATGTGCACGTAAGCCATGCAGAAACCAGGGGTCCCAACATATTTGCGATAAATTGTAGCAGGTTGGTTTTCTGCGGACATGAGTCGTGCTTGCACGGATGTTCCCAACTGCACCGTTGAGGCCCGGTCTGTGGGCTGTATAAAGCTGTATTTCAGGCCCGCTATCTGCGGCCCGGATCAATTTCCTATTTCGGAAGTGGAATTGCTTCTAAAAATTCAACTTTTTCTCCTCCTGCAACATTTTCCCCTCGCTCGGCCCAAGGTATAGAATATGTACCAGGACAGGACGTGCTTCAATCACACTCCGGCACCCCTCCCTCACCATCCCTTCGCCTACCGAGCGAGCCACGAAACTCGTCGCAAGGGCGAAGGGCGGCAGCTGTGGCTACGCTGCCGTGCGGGTAGCTGGTTCGAATCCCTCCGCTGCTACACGGTCGAGAGGTATTTTCAAGGCGTCTCAACACGCACCAAAATTTAATGCATGTATGTTTTGAGTAAGTGAGAGATTTTGGTTAGCGCTTAACATCGAGGTCTTCAGCGCTAGTGAGGGGTGACATGAGGGCAGTATGGCGCTTTTCCGGAATGAACGGGCGGGGGAAACGTAAGATCCCCGAGAAAACTCGTCGGCCAACGGCATCCTCTGGTACGATTCCCACATGCGAAAATCCGGGGACCGACCCCGCCGGGACTCGAACCCGGATCGTCTTGGTGGGAATTGTATTTTTTAAGGCTTTAGAAGACGTATATACACGACGAAAAACTTCCTAAAGGAAATCGACATTTTTATAATGTGTGTTTATGTATGTGTGTGTCACACACACAGCAACTAGTTAACATTCGACTTGGGTAATCTTTCCTGAATAAGATGTACGTATTCGTAGCAAGTTCGTCTGTTTATCTCAGTTTCGCTAATTTTTGACTTGCCAATTTCTGCAGTTTACCGGCGATATTCTTGTCATAAATGAGTGTGTGCATTGTATCAATAGAAAATAAATACTTATTACTATTGAAAGGAAAATTTACCGAGTTCAGTGACATGGATTTTAGATTCCATTGTCCTAGGTAACCTCAAGCCCGGACCATTTGCAATTACCTACATGTTTTCTTCAAAGAAACTGAATCCAGTTTTAGTCACCAACCTTTGTGTTTTTTTTTAACTAACTAAAATTAGCGTATATCGTAAAAATAATAAAGGTAAAATCCATTCCTAACTGAGATTCTTTGTATATTAAGACATTATTTTACTGATATATAACGTTTAGGCCAATAATAAATTAAAAAAAAAACACATTACGCTGAGTTTGGCCCACATTTAAAATCTATAATTTTAATTTATACTAGTACCAGGTAATTAAACTTAAAACTATGTTTTGTTTAACTCATAAGACAACTTTATTAGTAGTTCACAGGAAACAAACACTGTATTGTGTTAAATATTTGAAGCTGTGTGGCCTGAAACTGGTTTAAAATACTTTTTGAACTCTTTTAGTTGCAAAGCTGAATTGTCTACAAATAAAAAGTAATGGACATAATATGAAATATAATTATAAATTTTTTTTTAAGAAATGAACGAAACCTGCAAAATGCAACCTTTGGTTCAAACACTCGATCCTCCTTCAATGAAATTTCTCTGAAAACATTTTGCAGCCAGACCAGTTTCCTCTATGCAAGTAAATGCAGGAAAAGAAAACGTCGTTTACAAAATCTTGTATGTATGGGAGGAAGAGAAAATATTACAAGAAGATTAAAGGAAAGTAAATTGGGTTTATGTAATACAGTATAATGCAAGACGTAAATAAAAGTTCCTATATAATCAAGATACAAAAACACTTTGTGCAATTTGTCAGAACGCCATGGTGGGCGAAGAACGTTAAAACTGATTATTAGCGTTCCAGTGTTTCAGGCGTATGTATGCAACCCGCATTAACAGAATATAAATCAAGGCTAATATTACTATCGCTATAGCAAATAAGAGTATCACACATATCAACATTATCTTCGCGTTTTATCAAAGACACAGTCGTTCTTATCTTCGCTGCGTTCGCCGAAGTCAAGTGTAAAGAATGATATAATACAAATTTTACAAAACGTTTTTTGTATACCGTTGATAATGCAACCGTTTGTTATACTTGATTTTGCAGAACACAGTGAAAATAAGAACAGCTGTGTCTTTGATAAAAACGCGAAGATAATGTTGATAAGTGTAATACCCGTATTGCTATAGCGATAGTAATATTAGCCTTGATTTATATGGCGTTAATAAGGTTGCATACATGCGCCTGAAACACTGGAACGACCTCTTAAACTAAAATAGAATGTTTCAATGTTTTTTATTCATCTTTTCCACATATATGCACACATACATGTGCGTGTGTGTGTTCGTACATTCTCTGGATTATGTATTTTAAAAAACAATGTAATTTTCTCCTTTTTTTTAAAAAGATATTAAATATTGGCAAAATTATCTCGTTTCCAGGAAACACTGGAAGACATTCCAGCTGTGACGTCACCGCTGGTCGCAAGGGGAGCGCAAGGGAGGTATCCTTGTTCGCGTCCCCGCACGTCCAATACAACCGGCGGGGCCGGAATAAATTAAGTATGCGGCAACAACCGCAGTCGGGGGTGGTCTGTCTCCATAAATATGTTAAACAAGGAACAAAGAAAAAAATTCCAACCCCCTTATAAAAAGCTTTCCGTTAACTTGTATCAGTTCCCGTAACGAAAATTGAATTCTTGGCAGCGGGAGAAAAAAAAAGTTTTTAAACGCTTTTTTTTTGTTCACTCTCTCCTCTCCCTCCTTTTCCCCTCTTTTCTCCTTTGGTCTTGGTGAGGGGGGAGGGGGGCGGTGCGGGCTGGCAGGTTTGGAGGAAAGCGTAATACCGCTCATAGCACGGAATGAGTTTAATATTCATGGAAAACTTGTATATAGGGTATGTTTTCCATCGCCGGGGCGTCTTGTCACGGCACATGCGCGTGCGTGCGCGATATAGGTCTAACATCGCAAACAGGATGAAAAGTGGAGGACAGGAAAGAGACGAGATTGAAGGAGGGACAAGGAGGGCGAAAGAGGCGAGAAGGAGGATGGGGGGGAACTAATTATTTTAAATTGATCCTGGAAAGCTGGAACACACAACGTATGCATTTCCCCCACGTACCACCCTCCCCTTTTTTTTTTTCAGCGGGATTGAAGGGGTTGGCGGGACAGAGACGGCAATACCTCCCGTATAAATTGCATACCCCTCTTTCCCCTCCCTTATATTTCCCTGACTTAACTTGTGTTTGTCGAGCATTCTTTACGTCTGTTTGCCTCTTCCCTTCCTTTTCGACTACCCCCTCTCCTCTCCCACCTCTGTCTCTCTTCATCTATATATACGTATATATATATTGGGAGGCCTCCAGTTATTCCCCTACGGAGCAGTTTCCAATAATTGAATCGCTTTTCCAATAGCCATAATACACTAATACCGCTTCCACAATATATAACTCATGCCACGTGATCCTTATCTCGAAAACTCAACCACACACACACACAAACACACGAAATGAGGCCGCATTCGCCAAGATGCACGGCAGAAGATTATCCAGTTTGTGTGTGTGTGTGTTTTTTTAGGAAATGATTGCTTCTCCGGCGACGGGGGAAAGTTCCGAAACCTCAAACCCCCCTTATTTTTTTTTCTTTCTGCGACCCCTTAGACGAAAGGAATTTTAATTTACAGAACTTCAGCTCGTCATGCGAACGTGCGGTGAGATCAGTTGTTTCGCGCAGCGACCTCGGGAAGGGTTGTTTCGCTGGCGGCAGGGGGCGGGGGGAGGCAGGAGGTAAGAGAAAGAAGAAGCCGGCAAACTCGCGGCAGGATCGGCACACCCTCCAAATCTCGAAGAATTGCCGAGAGGAGCTCTATCAGACGGGATTCCTCGCCGATTCATGGGCTCGTAAAATTCGGGGAAACCAATATCGCCGAAACAATTTTCAAATAAAGGATACTGTGTTTAAAACAGAACCTTTCCAGGGAGGGGAAAGGGGGAAGGAAGTGGATATACTTCTATTGAAGACCGTGTAATCGGTCACTATGGAGAAATCGAAAATTTCTCTCTATCCGTCTATACCTTTCTCTATTTCTCTTCTTCTGAATTTTTCTCTTTCTTCCACTTTCTTTTCCAGTTACCAAGAAGCCAGTAAAAATAATATAAACGCATGTGCCTCCAATAAAAATAAAACACCACTACAAAATAATTGCATTATCTGCAAGCTGCATTTGCGTCGAGATTGGCAATCGGGAGGACTTGTGTTCTATCCTCAGTCCAGCCATCCTGATTTAGATGATTTCTTACCACAGGTCATGGCCACTTCCTTTCCCGTTCCTGTCGCTGTGGGTCATTGGGACCGTCCCTATAATATACCGAGCAGTTTTAAGGATTTTTTTGTAGTGGTATATTTAACGTGCCTTCGGAATTGTTGCCCCTTGGAAGGGCAGCCCTTTAGGAATTTTTTTTCTGGCAGTAGTGAAAAAAAAAAAAACAGTAGTAGTCCCCTTCAACAAAAACATACAGACTATTCCGGAAAGGAATGTAGCCTATCCCGAAAGACGACACGAAAACCAAAATAATAGTACAACAATAACAACACAACTTAATTCCGGATTGGAGAACGTCGTTGTATGAAGAAAGACGACACGAAAACAAAGGAACTATAAAATAAAACAACAAACAAATATTTGTGTTATTGTTCTGTTTCATTTTGGTTTCCGTATCGTATATTGGGATACGATTACATTCCTTTACGGAAATGTCTATATAAAATATGTTTGATGACTTCAACTAATAGTGATTTTCCTTTTATCGGTTTCTTTATTGAAGGATTTTTGTACAACGCGGAAACATTAGCTCGAGATGGCGTATGTCTCCAGGTACGGTTCAGTTTGAAATAATCTCTATAGGTACATAAATATTATTTTACGATTATGTTCTTAAAGGGGCTGGAGTATCTTGGATGCCTGGAGTGAGCAAGGATAAATATTAAACTATATTAGGCGGGACTCAGTGCCTGCCGAACCTAGGTATATGCCAACGATGACTTTTTTGTTCAAGTCGGTGAGACCCACATTGTTATCGGATCTTGTAGGACGTTTTAAATACATTAAAAACTATGAACAAATATCTGTTTTCATGGTAAAGAACACTCGATCACGTCATCTCATAGGCAACATTTTTATTTATGTGGCAATATTCTCATCTTCTCAATGCAGAAAATTGTTTATGTCTGAAAATAATATAATAAAAATGAGCACCTTTGAATGTAATCTAATTTATCGTACGAATTCTAATCCTTTCCCACTCTCAAAATGTGAAGGAAATCTGCCTCGAAAAGCGTTATTATAATGTGTGTGTGTGTGTATATATATATATAGGATGTCCTGAAACAAACTCATAATTAGCATACTATGCAAATACTGGACTGAATTGAAGCCGAAAATGTTACTGGCAAAATTTTTCACGATGACATTTATGTGCAGAGTGTGGCAATACTGCACAGAGAAAGTACCCTCTTGCGCTTCACATCCAGGTATTATTTTATGTATGTTAGGTCAAGTAAACCTAGAATCATATTTAGACTGCTCTGGATTTTAACGTGGATCAATTATATGCAAGTCAGAACAGTAGTAAGAAGATAAGATACTGTGGAGCGCAAGAGGGGACTAACTACAGTGCATTGTTGCCACATTGCACGTAAAATTTCATCGAATAAAATTTTGCCACTAACGTTTTTGTCTTCATTTTAGTCTAGGGTTCGTGTAGTGTGCTTATTATTAGCTTGTTTCGGGACTCCTGTATAAATATGGAATACTTATACCCAAAACAACGCAATGTCGTAATTGGCTCGACAATAAATCGATATTACTCGTAAGACGCCTGGGAACATGCCTCTCCTTGTGGAGTATGATAGCTGTCCCGCGTCTCTTCGCGAGAATTTATTCCAGTGCGTATTCGGCGAAAGAAAGAGGCAGCGAAAGGCGATAATACGGGCTCCCTAAGACGACTTAAGCCGTGCGTTTTCTCACCCGTCCTCATCCCTATAGACCCGGCGTTCCGCCCCGTTAGACCGAGTATCGATGGGTCGATAGGTCGATCCTCGATCTGGGCTCACGTCGAACGGGCGCGCTTTTCCGGCTGCTCCGTGTTCCCCAGCCGTAGTACAACAGGCCATTGATGCCCGAAAGGGTTTGGTTTGCCAGGAAGGAGAGGGGGTGGGGTTGCTTGTTCCTGTTGAAGACACTAAGACGAAAGTTGGCACGACGAAGGGGAAGCGAGGTAAACTACTCGACGTCTGCTGAAGAGGTGGAAGTAGGGATGGGGGTAAATACTTTAAAAGCAACATCACAGCAGCTCCAGAGAAAGCGCAGAATGATGGGGAGGAAAGTGATCCACTGAGCGTCTCTTATTTCCCCAGCTCTTTTTCCGCGAGTCCTTCCCGCCGGTCCTCTTAGATTCACTTCGCAGCTTTTCTTTCCGAGCTTTCCCCCGTCCCTCCTCAACCCGACCAACTTCCACCCCCTCTGAGTTCCCGTGTCTTCCCACGCTTCGTACTTACATACTCCCGTGACCTACACAGCTGAATCCCGACTCAAACTTACTCTGGTATTTACCGCAACTAAGCCTCAAAGCTAGCAGTTTCTGCGATGCAAATATGGGGAACGCTGTTCTAACACATCACATTTGCCATCTTTCCATCAACAATACTTTGCAAAAGGTACATCAATCATTTTGACTTTCGATGTTTTTATTAATTGTCCTCTAGGTTCTACTACAGTAACTTCGGCCTCTTGTTTTTACTGTTTTTTTTTAGATTGTAATTTTTTTTACGGTTTCTGTCGCCATATTGAATTTTATTATTTTTAGCTTTATTGGAATTCTGAGAAGAAAAATGTTAATTCGGCGACTATACCGCAAATTATATTTACCTTGACTACAATACAAGCTTGGCAATAGAGCTAGTAATGGTCGCAATTTGTCGGGCAAATTATGAACATAAAAAAATTTGCCACATACATTGCGGCGTAGTTATGTGTTAACAGCTAAATTACAAGATCTCTACTGTTGCGAAATGTAAATAGAATTTGACGTATAATCGCATATTTAACATATTTCTTCTCAGCACTACAAAAAAACCGAAAAATAATAAAATTCAATATGGCGACTGAAATCGAGCGTTAAGGGGAATGGAATGGTACGATGTCGAGCGGACAGCTGGAATACTCAATCGTCAAAACAATCTGAGCTACTCATCAAAATTCGGTGAGATTTTTTTGCTGAGTAGATATTTAACAGCGAAAGTTTATTTATATAGCACTATGCGGTAGTATGCTTTACTTTCGAGTAAGAAATTAAAAACTGTTGTTAGAAAAATAAGACTTGAAACCACAAAATCTACAAAATTGGAAAACTGTCACTTTATAAATTTTAATGTGGTAATATCTAGGCTTCTACAATAACAGAATTTCAAAAATACTTGCGTTTTCATTTGAAAATAATTTTAACATCCGTAAACCTCTCGCGCAGAGATTTACCTCGATTTTCGGATAGTAAAATTATTTTCAGATAAATACGGGAGTATTTTTTAAATTAGGTTATCATAGGAGCGTAGATATTATCACGTTAAATATTATAAAAATATTACAGTTTTCCATTATTGTAGATTTTGTGGTTTCAAGCCCTTGTTTTTCTAACAAACAGTTTTTAAATTTTTACTCGAAAGTAAAGCATGCTATCGCATAGTGCTAAATTAATAAACGTTCGCTGATAAAATACCTACTCTGCAAAAAAATATGATCGAATTTTGATGAGTAGTTCAGATTTTATTGACGATCGAGTATTCCAGTCGCCTGCTTGACATCGTACCTTTCCATACCCCTTAAACGAGAGCAAATATGGAAAACCTGTCTGGAAGTTTTGTTTAAATGGTTTTTGCTATGTTAGCTAATTTTTCAAAATATAAATCATGCGAACCTTGAAAAAACTGTGCAATGGGAGTGCATGATTGAATTTAGTTGCTTGGACATACTCCATTGCGAAATAAATGACTGTCAAAGAAAACTAAAAATAATAGAAAAACTTAAATAAGCAGAGCATGCTTTAGTCAACAGGATACACACACAACATAAAATTTCATATAATGGAATCGGGTCAAATAAAACAAGTAACGAACAGATGATAAATGAAAATAATAAAAATCAAAAAAAGAAAGCCAAGGTATTTTTCAATGTATGTTGTGTATGTACCCCGTTGACTAAATCATACTCTATTTATGTTTTTCTATTATTTTTAGTTTTCTTTGACAGTCATTTATTTCACAATGGAGTATGTCCAAGCAACTAAATCCAGTAATAAATTATACAATTTCGACTAAAAGGACAATTAACTAGAATTTCGTTTCTTACACAACTAGCAAAAAGCCTTGACAAAGTCAGCCAACATGGAGAAGACGAAATAAAACAAAACTGCCAAACGTGTTTTGTATATCTGCTCTCGTTTAGGCGTAAAAATTAATATCGCTAAAGAGTTGAAACAAGAGAGAATGACCACGATCCATAATTTACACTGCTTTTTCGATTTTTATTTATTTTTTTAAATCCTAAACGAGGGCAGGTATAGAAAAACTGTTCCACACTTTTGCTAAATAACAGTTGACTAATTTTTGCAAGACAAAATGCAAAATGGCTTCAACTTATTACGCAATTAACGAAATTTCCATAAATGAACTAATTAGCCAAATCGACATAATTGTTTGTCTAGAAAAATTAAACTAAATAGAAAAAAATTCTTAACAAAGTTGTGGAACAGTTTTTATATATTTGCTCTCGTTTGGTATTTAAAAATAAATTATTGAAATAGGAGTAGAAATTATGGATCATGGCCTTAAGAGGATCAATGAACGAACCCAGCGATTAGTGTATTTTTACGGGAGGAGGTTAGACGGAGGTGGAGGAATTAAAAACAATGTTTTCCAGTAAAGTAAGTCAGGGATATAATTTGTACGTACATTCTAACCTCGGGAACAATTTTATTGCTGCTCCCGCCAAGGCGATCCGGGTTCGATTCCCGGCGGGGTCGGTCCCCGGATTTACGCATGTGGGAATCGTGCCGGACGATGCCGCTGATCGGCGGGTTTTCTCGGGGATCTCCCGTTTCCCCAGTCCCTTAATTCCCGCGCTGCTCCTTAATCACACGTCAGGTCACGCCTATCAGCGCTAAGACCTAAATGCTAGCCTAAGAGCTGATCAACATCTCTTCACTCACATTTCTGACTGTACTTTTCACATTAGTAGAACGTTACACAAATTAGAATATAATTTACATTACATTTTGGGTGTTTATTTATCATTTATTTATTTTGGGGGGTTTATTCGTGTCCCCGGGTTTTATGCGGTTAGACTTAGTAAGGTACGGCTTACAAAATATCTAAACCTTTGAAAACGACGCATACATCATGCCGGGAATTTGGTCGCTGGGGAGGGGTGAAGAGGGAAGGGCTAGGTTTCGCTTCCCCCGCCCCCTCCGTGGATTCGTCCATGGCCAAGTCGAATGAGTGTTATTCTGAGGTATCGATTACATGACAATTTCTTTCAGTTTCTCTATCAAGCGAGGTAAATAAATACATCACTAAGCTACGTGTGTCTAGATCATATATTTCATTGCTTACAACAAAGGGTGCAGGTAAGCGAAACTGAGAAAAAAAAAAAAAAAAAAGGCAAAGTAACATTTATGAAGATCTGGGCCTCATGCTCATCCCCCTGCTAAATCATCGTCCTGTAGTTCTCAACATGTTATTTTAAACATTATTTCGGGAGGCCACAAAAAAAAAAAAAAAAGGAACTTAGAATTGGCTATGAAAACTTTGAAAAATGGATTGAACTGTCAAAATAATTTTTCATAAAATCCCGGAATGTAAAAAAATGCATTCTACTACTTACAGATTGTCATAAAAGCGCACGCAGAATGAAGTTGCTGCAGCGTTGTGCTGGACATGTGAAATGACTTTCGCAATGGCAATTTAAGAGGTTTATTTCTGTGGGAGGGTAGAGGGGTAAGAAGGAGGGAGTGGGGAAGGGAAGCCTGAAATTATAATCATATCCTTTTAGCGCACTAGGTTCTACTGAAACGATTGCAGGACATTTAAACCAATCATTCATACTATCATTAAATGTGTTAACTACTTTTATTTTTCATATCATTACTGCCTTTATAACCCGTATCTAGAACAAATTTGTGCGTGAGCGACATCGTGAAATGTAGTTACATGTTAGCGTGATTGAATACCTTCAGTAGTTAGGGCAAATGTTTCCATTTTGCCTTGAAAACCTGTAATAATCTGGTACTTTTATCTTCTCTAGTCTGCTGTCACCGTGTTATTATCATACAGTATTTATTTAGATTCTCTGTCTAAATTTCTACACAATAGTAGGATATAATTTATTAATCCGCATAATTACCTAATACATTGAAAATAAGAAAAATTATGGGCATTTAAAGCGTAAAGATCCTGGAGTAAATTGTTTTGGGCATGAATGGAAAAAAGTTTATATATTTTTTCTTACGTTGGTAAGCTTTAGCCGTTGGTGTACCGTTTATCGTAAAACTGTTCTGGCTTTTCTAAACTTATGTTATAATGTCGAGATATAATACTAACGGTTAAGTGAACTTTTTTTTTTCTTTCAGTCTACTCGTGTATTTCCCACACTAGCAGCGAAACAGTGTGTAGTGCAACTTCTAGGAGACTAGGATGAAGCATGTAGTTATTTTTATTATTGCTATTAATGTTATTATTGTTATTATTATTATTATTATTATTATTATTATTGAACAGAAAGTCTTCAGAAATGCTCATTTTACCGAGAACAGCTTGTAGATACGAATGTTCGAACGGCATGGAACGTCTTTGAAAGGGATGTCCGAGTGACTAGACGGTATGCTTAGGCCTACATGTCTCTACTATTATTGTGATACTTAATTTTTTAAGCGTGAACTAAAGTAGATATCAAAAATGTATTTAGCAGTTTTGTTTAAAATGATTTTGACTACGCTAGCTAATTTTTTTTCAGACAGTAAATACTGCGTATTTAGCTAATTATGTTTTGACTTTTAGTTGAAACCGTATAATTTCTTGACTTTTAAAAAAATTGGCTATCACGGAAAAATCCTTTTTGAACAAAACTGCCAAACTGATTGTCATATCTGCTCTCGTTTAAGATTTAATGAAATAATTATCGAAAAAATATAAACCAAGAAGTATGTTCCTGAACGCACGTCTCTCTGTCTGCGAGAGCTTCAGTCATGTTCATCCCAGGTTTTGACGGGCAATGCAGTTTCTCCGGATGGCGATTCTCACGCAAGATGCATCGTGTGATCTGAGAAGCTGTGAGTGATGCCTTTGCTACGGTTAGGTTTGTCTACCGGATCAGGCCTAGAAGTACCGTGGAGCAGTACTATCCTTATTCTACTCAAAATGTCCTTACCTTCAGTTGAGTGAATTGGCCCAATGGTAAAGAGGGGGAATGGGGTTGGTAACATTCCGATTTACGTATTTGTTTAACTTACTTGATAACCTTTGAAGTGGATATTTTATTCGTTGGCGAAGGGGATATGTGGTAACCTTGGAGCCGTGACGGAATGCTATGACTGGGATGAACGGGAGTGCACCGATAAAACTCGACGGCTAACGGTTAACGTCCATCACGATTCTCACATACAAAATCGGTTGCGTCCCCACCGGTACTCGAACCCGAATCGACGTGTTGGGAGCAAAGGAAAAATAACCAATCGGCATGCTAGGACTAAAAAAATACCTTCGTAACTTCCAGTGGTGCATCCTATGTATTTTATTTTTTAAATGTAAGCTATTGCAAATTAATTATGTGTACTTAAGGGGTATTGATCACTACCACCTTGGATTTATCTGTTCCAGTCGATGTATCAAAACTTTTGTCACGACAAGGCATAGATACAAAGTTAATCGATTTTCTGTAATTACTGGAACCATAATATATTCATTATTTTGCAACGGGAAACAGCTGAAAAGGAAAAATTTCTTTATTTACGGGAGCGACTACAGAGGCCGCAAAATTAACAGAAACAATGCCATATGGATTCGAAAAAGTGAATGTTACAGTAAACTATGTTTTGTCAGCGTGAAAAAGGTAAACAATGTGTCTATTCCCTGATTTATATTAGAAAAAATTAATTAATTTAAATTAAGCTCTCTATGACATATTTCTAAAACACTACTAAAATGAGAGTATTAGAATCGTGTTTTTGTAACTATAACTAAGGAACTGGGTCCTAGCAATGACGTGGGCGATATGAAATTAAATTTAAAATAATTTTCCTGCAAATAATTAAAAATTTCGTTACCACGCATTGTTTTATTCTAGGCAGGCGACTGCTGACAGGTTAAATCTGTAATAGCTCTGGGTATTAAGTAAAGTTTTTTTTTTGTTTTTTTTTTTTCTCTTTGCTTATGATGTGACGTAAAACACTATTTCTGTAGCGGGCGTTCTAAAATGTGTGCGTTAACTTCTACAGTGTTTATAAAATGCCGCAGGAATGAAGTTGCATTTACCAATGTTATCAGAACATGTGAACTTTAACATAGGCAACCACAGTGGTCTGTTTACTGGGAACGTTGTGCGGTTTTCTTTTAGTTTTCAATGCGCCAATGCCCATAAGTGCCAATACCAACTGTCTTAATGGAGGCGAAGGTTGTGGATGTACTCAACCTTCAGCAAATTCTTGTGCTAGGTAAGGCGAAGATTCCCTTGTGAATTTTTGGTTTGTTTACCTCCGCCCTCATTAACGATTTTGTGAAGAAAGACTTTCATCTTCTCTATAGAATATCTGACTCTTTGTGTAACTATTTTGGGGACGATTGGTTTTCGATCATAACTCAGAAGTTCGTTACGACGGAGCTTTGAAGTGGCTTTGGAACAACGAACGAAGACTATTTGTCAAACCGGATGAATCAAGATTTTTACTGTTTGATCTAGTGTTGGCTCTGTGTTTAAATTTATGATGGAAAAAGGTTGCCTTCTTAGTTGTCTGGTAGGTTTACTTAGTTAAAGGATTTGCCACAAGAGAGATACAAGAAAGACAATACGTAAGGATGTGGTCACCGTCTGCTTGAATATAGTCGTCATGTCATGTCTGCCTAAACAGACAATTTTTAGTATAGGCGATTTTAAATACCAAAAATTACTTTACTTGAGAAAGCAAAATAGATACTCCAAGAAAGCAGTATAATTACTTAATTTAAGAGGTTTCCCTAGATAGGCTGCGTTTGTGTGTGTGTGTGTGTGAGGTAGGAGTGATAAGGTTGCCGTTGACCGACGTGTGTGATGTATTATCGCCTCTCCGCGCAAGCCACTCAGATGGCATGCAGTGCTTCACTCTTATCATTTTTCCTATGGGACTTAAAGCGGTAATCACATTATTTTATTTATGGGCAGCGCAGTACAAAGTCTAACGCTTGTTTCTATAGTTGTGTTTTTCGAATCCGATTGTTAATTTGTCAGATCCGGCAGTCTGGAAAAGTCATGTTTGGCTGTTTTGAGGGGCCAGACAGTAACGTTTCTAATAAACGTGCCGAATTTGTAAAAGTATAGCAACATAGTTTTAAGTGTGTTTTCTTTTCGTAGATATACAGATATAATGCACGTTAAATAGTTTCGTCAGAAAGAGAATAGTCGTAACTCGCTGCAACGTATTTTAAGGGCAGGTAGAGAGGCCCCTTAGTAAAACAAAGTAATTACTCGAATCTTGAAGACAGAACAAGCCAAAAAAATAATAATTAAAATAATAAACCACGAAAAAGAAAAATAATCAAAATTGAAGTGAGTATAATTTACTGTCACAAAAGAATAGCACATGCGTGTTTTACTGAAACTGAGCAATAAAATCCACGGGCACCTATTTACGTTGTCCCCCCCCCCTTTTTTTTTCCGAATTTTATTCTTTTAATTCTAAAGGGGAACATATCGTAAATCCGTCATATATCTATGTTACAAATTGGTTAATTATAGGCTATAGTATTTTTTTTTTAAACAGAAAATGTAGCTATATAATGTTGGCGAACTGTCGACATAGAAAATTCTAGTCAAAATCATAAAGATTTTTGCCTGAAAAATTTTGCTGCGTAGTAAAAACAATTTTCAACAAATATGTGTTATGATTTTACGATATATGTTCTCTTTTAGAACTTGGAAACAATATTCGAAAGAAAAAAAAATGCGTAAATATGAAACCGTGGTCTAAAACTGACCGTACTGTGTATGGAGTTGCGTCGGTAATCAAGCCATTCAAAAAAAAAAAATACTGTAACAGAACATGACTTTGGAACGTTGCTTTGAAGGTTGGGGGAACTAGCCTACTGAACTTAATACAGTCCTGGTATTCCGGAACAGTACAATAAATCCGTCCTCGATACATACAATATTTCCATGTCGTTTTGAAATCTGTTCCAAAACCCTTACCGTTTTGAAAACGCTCATAGAAACGGGATTCAAATAGGTTTTAGTCTCAAGGTCTTTACACCAAAAATTGGGATCGTATCGGATTGAGTCGGATGTAAAGTTCCAATTGAAGCGCGGATCGTATTGAAAACGAATCGAAAGTAAACAAATGCATACAAATGAAAGACTGAACAAAAATTATTGTACGATCATGAAGAACAATAATTTTCTTGTATATGTTTCATTTACTTAAGCAATGTACTGTACGTAGAGGCAAAGAAAAATATAGAGAGATGGCTGTATGAATTTACTTATTTCATGTCAACGAACATAAATTTCAATTGTACCAACATTACTACACGCAAATTTGTCCAGCGAACCGAAACCGATTTCTGTCGGATTAAAAGTTTGCATGTAGACGGGTATCGTACTCAGTCAGGATTCAATACCTAGATCGTTTTCAAAACGATATGTAAACTTGTGATTTACTTCGCGAGATCTCGTTTACAAGACAACGCTTCTGAAGTGTTTCATCAAAGAAGTCTG
Source organism: Medauroidea extradentata (assembly GCA_003012365.1). NCBI lineage: Eukaryota > Metazoa > Arthropoda > Insecta > Phasmatodea > Phasmatidae > Medauroidea > Medauroidea extradentata. The sequence continues at coordinate 15,405 of PNEQ01046622.1, read as the reverse complement.
GTTTAACAAACTTGAATGCAATTTAGGTGTGACTCATTTTGATATTTTGGCGTGGCGAATGCGATCTCACACTTTGGAACTACTAAGGGAGTAGGTAGTAGTATAGGTGATTCGGAATAAAGTGAACACTCAAAAAAGCCCTGATTAATTTCTATTTTCTGCCAGTTTATATCTTTCCGCTACATGTAAACATCAACATTGCCACGTGCTTTTATTTACGTAGTCTTGTACAATGTTTACATTTACGTTACAGTGCTCCGATAAATTTTAGCTACAATATGTACTCATTAAATGCACGGGTGTTGAATATGTGCTATATGCAGTAATAATCTTAGTTATAAATACCTGCGAGTAAACGTCTTATAACACTGGTTTCTCTGCGTCTACTCTAACGGTGCTGTTACCGTTACGAATCTCGTAAAGCATGCACAGTATATTCGAACTTTTAAATTAAAACCGCCACTAAAAACACACACGACACGCGCAACTCAAGAATTCAAGTTCCGTTCAGCATACTGCAATGAACGACGACGACGCACGTAAAGAGAAACAATAAATAACGTATTTTCTAAATGTGTGAAACAGGGGGGAAAATACTGTTTCTATTTCCAGATACTCAGGCTGGCGATCATAAAACATAACTTACATTATTAATGACTTCGCATAATTTATCAATGATATTCATGAACAGTCACTAATGACGGACAATAAACTGACTGACGCAATTCGCTTCCAAGCGGCGAAAACCTAACTCTGGTGCCATCTGTCGGTGAAATTTTAAACTACCTCCGTGGCGCGAAGAGTTAGCGGCATGTGCCAGTGCCAACGATAATCGACTCGGTTGCGTGGCTTTGTGCTGCCGCTAATAAAATAAAATTGTACAGTCAGTAGGTATGTCAGTAAGAACTTAAATAAATATTTTAAAGTATATTAAATACAGAGACGTCGTTTGCAATTGATGTTGTTTCACTAATGCTGTATTCAAATAAGAAAATACACGGGACTACATGCAGTTATTCGCTACCAACCATACAAACAATAATGTAACTGTTGTTAATGTTGGCTTATATGCAGTAACGGCTAGTGATTTTTTTCAAAGGTTAAATCTTTAGTGCTCACTTTATTCCGAATGGCCTATACCATAGTCTTCTTTAGTAAAAAGCTGCGGTGTTAAATGTGGCAACACTGCCAACAAAGGTCATTGTGATAGAGTTCTGAGCTCTAAGACAATGGCTTTCCCTGATTAGTTTGTCGGTTATACATTTAGGCGAACCAGGGAAAGTCATTGACGTAAGCTCTTTTAAGGCAGTGTCTCAATTTAAAGAGTTCTCTCTGGAGAGAGCACTCTTTCGCATTACCACGAGAGAGAGAGAGAGAGAGAGCTCTTCGGCACTCTCACTCTCTCCAGTTGGGTCGATGCACTCTCGTGTTTGTAAGCAAACGATGCGAAGGTAACAAGTGCGTAAATTTTATTAATACAAGTTATAAACACATCAAATATATTTGTAGGTAATTCAAATATTAAATTTTAACTTACCAGCCTCGTGTGTCAGGCGACGAATAGCAGTTTATAGGAAATGCCGAAATTTTGTATTTAAACATCTATTAGTGCAGAAAATGTTTCCACAATTTCTCACCATAATTATCTGTCCATTGGAATTAATTTATTCATGTATACATATTTCCAATATGTGATACACGTTTCTTCACTAACCAAAAACTGTAGTTGTAATCAAGATGGCGTACGCCAGAGAGAATGACAGAGTGCAGCGAGTGAACATCGCTCTCTCGCTGTGCTCTCGTACTTTCGCACTCTCGCCAACAAATTGAGACGGCCAGAGAACACTCTCTCTGACGTCAATGTGACGTGGCCACTAGAGAGAGAGAGAGAATGCGAGAGAGCACACTCTGAGTGAATTGAGACACGGCCCAAAATGACTCGTGTTGGCATAGGGTTTCAGAGTCGAGGTTGGCGCAGTGGCTAGAGAACTTGCCTCCCACCAAAGCGATCCGGGTTCGATTCCCGGCGGCGTTGTTCCCCGGATTATCGCACGTGGGAATCGTGCCGGACGATGCAGATGGTGGGCGATTACTTTATTAAATGTTTTTTTGATAGTTTAATAATAGAACGCACTTTAGCATTATCTTAACCAGTTAATTGAAGGACTAAGTTAAATTAATTCATTAAAAAATCATACTTGATATCAAAATTAAAACGAGCAACAATACCTCGTTTTACGCATCCATATCACGTTACGAGAATGAAAGTCATCGAACTAAGTGGCTGGAATCATTTGGTTGTTCTATGGTCTACAAATATAAATTGTTCTTTATTTTTTGGAGTGGAATCTGCTGCGAAAACAGTGTGTGCTAATGGAAACTCAGCGAGCGCTCACACACTAACATTAATGTACAAAGTATGGTGCTCCTAGACGTCAGCACTTAGCGGCTTAACGGTAGTTATATTAGGTATACCAAACAATGACCACACGTATTATTAAGTCAGAAGGAGATTATATTCGTTCACTGAAGACACCACACACACACACACACACACACACACACACACACACACACACACACATATATATATATATATATATATATATATATATATATATATATATATAAGGTAACCGCATAGTAATAAAATAATTATGAACTGTGAGCATTTTCGTACTTCATTGACACACGCATTTGCGAGCGAATATTGTCAAATAGCAAGAAACGGCTACAAAAACTGTATCACACAAATATAAAAATTAATAAAACATAAGCTTTAGGTTCTCTGAGGATTTTTACATTAAAAAGAAAAACATTTTTTACTAGTTGGGGTCTACGAGATATTAATCTACTTCCATTCAAACTGGTATAAAATAAGACAGTAAACGTGCATTTAGCATTTCGGAATCTATGTACAGAATTTAAGTGCTTGTTATTAATACTAAATGCCTACATGAACCGGCATTAATAAATCCCACATAAATAATTTTAACAAAATAGTTTTAAAAATTATATCAAGACTATTCCAACTTCCCAATTCCTGTAATTTTACTATCAAAAAATTACTTATTTCATCAATTTTAGTTTTATCAAAAAATAATTTAAAGCTAGTGGTATCATAGTAAGCATGATTAATTTAAGCTAGCGCAGTGCATGGAATACATTTTGAAGGTGTTGCGTTTAAAATCCTCTCGGTTCCTTTTAATTTCGTTGAAAATATTTCTAAATTAATTGATTTATTTTATATGGCGTAAATGATTGTTATACGACTGAAACCTAATCACAGCTGTATAATGACATCTTACGTATCTACAAAAATTCTGCCTTAAATAAAAATTTTACATTCAAATTTTGTAATGGTCTGGGAGATAGCAAAAAGTAATTGACTTCAAGATTGAAAGGAGAATTAAAACAGTAAATGATATAAAAACAGCTTCTTAACTGAAGAATGCCGTAAATCTATTCTGAACGTTCTACTTTTTTTTGGAAGAATGAGGAGGAAGGGAGAGGGAGGAGATGGTTTCTTAAGCTTTTCAAGCACTTTGCATCCGTTGTTTTCTTTTAATTTCACAAGTCTTCTTTCCATTTCTTTACTCCCCTGCTGCTCTTCCAACGAGAAGTTGCACCCTTATCCCCTTCCCTTGCTCGAGATTCTCGAAAACCTCTTTGCTCTTCATCCCTCTTTGAAAAGGGATTAAAGTCGAGAACTTCCCCAAGCCACTTAAGGGTCCCCGACTACAAGGTGCGAATGCGCGTTCATTTTTATTTAAATGTTTCCCAATGTACTGTAAATTTTAAACGGCGCCAACCTTTGGCCGGGACGGGCGTTAGTCGACGGTTGTTTTCGTTGGTATTTCGCCCACGTACGGAATATCTCAAATATTGCACTCACGTTTCGGTCCAATCTAAATTTTAATCTTCGCGACTACAGTCCTTTCCCTTCCCGCCCGTCCTACTTCCAAAACCTTCAGACATCCCCTTACCAACCGTATCCCACGCTCCCCTCCTGCACCTTCCCTGTTTAGTGCCCTACCCGATTGAAATCGAATTGCGTTTTGATTCCCCGTGAATTTCCACCATGTTATTGTGTTACCGCGGTGCTGCGAAAGCTGTGAGTGGTCCCCTTCAGGCCAATTTCCAGGTTGATTGCGTTCAAAATGAGCCTTAACGTCCAAGATTATTTTTTGTACAGTTACTGTTCCCGTATGATTTTAATCAGTGATGGCCTGACAAGACCATGTCGGCCAATTCAGAAAAATAAATTGTCCACGAGAACTGTTTTGAAATTTTTTAAAGAAGCAGCTTCGTTACTATTTTCGAACCTTATTGTAGCAATGCGCTTGCTTCAAGGAGCAAAATGATCAGAAATATGCTCCGTGGAGGATAAAAGTCATATTTACCGATAATTCAACTAGATACTTTTTCAGTAAGAAATTACTAAGGCCATTCTAAAACCCTATGTAAAATAAGTAAGAAACCCCTTTCTCAGTTAATCCGATTATTCAGCGTTTGATCACGATATTCAAACATGTAAATGATGAACTCGCTTCAACATGGCTATATTTTTTTTGCTGTCATAATTCTCACTGCAGTTGCGTATGTTTGGAAATGGCACTGTTGATGAACCAACATTTCCCTCTTCTCTTAATAATAAAAAAAAACCGCTTAAACATTGAAGCTTAACATGTTAAGTTATAGCAGTTTTCTCCATAATTCTGCTGTCAGACAACGAACATCATGTATGCACGGAAATCCACGATATATCATTCGTACATTCTGAGTGATGACACTCATTTCAAGACCATTGTTGGTGTTATCTGTCAAAGGGACGGATTTCGCACGTACACGATCCATCAACTTAGTTTAACCACTTATCGCAATTGCAGTCCGCCATAAAAACTCTAAACTCGATGCAAACTAATATTTAACACACCATTTTTAAACACCGCCAGTTCTTGCAGCACTAATGTCGCTTATATATAATAAAACATTATGAAACCCAGCTTTAGGTAACACTTTCTCGATACTAAATTTTTTTTTTTTTGCTTGGATGTACAATTCTGTCTTCGTATGAATGTGACACTGAAGAGGGCCGCCCACCAAGGCGATCCGAATTCGATTCCCTGCGGAGGCCGATTCCCAATTTTTTTACACATAGGAAACGTGGCAGACATTGCCGTTGTAAGGTGGGTTATCTTGGGATACTCACATTTCTCCCGTACTGGCATTCCGTAGTTGCTCCATACACTGGGCAAAATTTGGAAATTATATTTTGCGTTTTGTATTACCCTACTTGTAGGCAAATTCACTAAAGATAGAGCTGGAATGAAAAATAAACTAAGACATTTGTTAAGGAACGGTCCCAAATATCTCAAAAGCACGGAGAGGGATAAGGAGGGAAAGAAAAAAAATTTATTTTATAGGGAATCGAAAAAAGGTCGTCCCGAATTAGAGGAAAGTGTTAAAGTATTTTACCACTGCGCCTGTTCACTCAGTTGAATTTTAAGCAACTAAAGAATGGCCCATACGAAAAGATCTTGGATTTTGTATGTATACATATAGCAGTGAAATTAATTTTAGTTCAGGTTAAGAAACTCGATGCAATTAGTTTAGCAATGAACAATTTCCACAGCTTGTTACGTTGCTGGTGTTAAGAGATAAATATTAATAGTTAGCATTTTCGATTTAAGAACTAAAGAAGCGTTACAAAGCTGACGTTATTACGAAGGTGATTTTTTTTCCATGGAAATAAAAAGCTGAACTTACTTTGTTTTTATATGGATTGTAATTAAGTAGTTTTCTTTTTGTCTTGCCTAATTAGGGTTAATTCTTCATCCATCTCTTTATTAAACCCCTTATCGACGTCAGCGAAACTATCAGCGAAGATTTACCTTTTCCAAACTCGTCCGTAATAAATTCTATTATCTTCCTAATATATAGAAGAATAACCTTAAGGTGGCCGCGTACCCAGGCCGACCAACGGCATGCAGGACTTCAACCAGTACAACTTTTTTCGAAAATTTTGACTGCGTAAGTAATGTCTGCTTAGGCATAGCATTAAAAGAATGTTACATGTATGCATACCCATTTCACAGTCTCCATTTATTTCTAATGTTTATTTTCGTGCTGCCGAAAATGGCGAAAATTGATGGTTTTGCGGTCTCTTTTTAAGTATGAAAATTTATGCGCAGAATATTTTGAAAGGTATATGCATATACAATACACCTTTCTCTTTAATATTAATTCATAAAACTATATGGTCATAGATAAGAGTTATCCGCAGTTGACTGCACACCAGTTCAGTTACTTGCACTTAGCGGCTAAGGTGAGGCGTGATGTGCATGCTGTATCATCCTTGCCTCTTCCGCACTTCTATGCTTCCAACATGCAAATTACATTCACCCAGGACGCCACCTTAACAGAGGTCATCTCTAAGAATACGCTACCATAACACCAAGTCATCATCACACGATATTTTTCATAGAAGAAACAGCCGAATTATGTATTCTGACTACAAACAGCTGCATGCCAAGTTTCTTCTTCTTTACGGGGGGCCATACAGTATTGTTGTGAACGTATAACAAACTGTATGATGAATGCGCGTGTGTTTTTAACTTCGCTTATCAGAACAAATATAAGCATGAGAATATGTGCAATGGCACAGTGGTTATCGGAGAAGAGCAGATTCGTTCGGCCATTCACTGGGAAGCTCGACAATCGACAACGGAGTCCACCCCTACCCCCCTTGTGAGTAAGTTCATTTCCACGGTTTGAATACGTTCCATCGCGGCTCCTTTCACGGCAAGGCTTCCCGCGACGCGCGCTAATTGATCGCGCAGCCGGCGAAATGATATACACGCTCCGCACAATAACGGCCAGGCGAAAAGGGCCTGCACATGCCGCGAGCCGATAGCATTCGGGACGAGTCCCTCCCCCTTCCAAGTCGTCGTCGCGGACGTGGGCGATGTGCGAAACCTCATCTCCGAGGACTGCGATGCCACAGCCGCGTCGAATTCGACAAAGGTCCATTAGCACGGTTGATTCACGCCGCCTCATCCCTCCACCCCTCACCGAAGTCCTCTTTGTCTGCGCGCGGATCTCGTAGCAGGCTCGGATCGCGGGTGTTTGCCCCGCTTTTGTGCCCGGCCCAAGCTATTTACCGATTTGCGCGTTGCCGATTCGGGAAGGGCTTCGTCGGATTTCAAAGAGCCGACGTTTTGTCCTCCCTCCTCCCCTTATCGCCCTCACGTTTGTGGTCGTGGATCAGAATCGACCCTGTCAGACAGCCATGCCGAAGTTTATACAGAGTGTACTTGAAATGAGTTGTTACAGATCTGCATATCAATATTCTGGAGGACCATTCCTCTTATGTAGAGGAACAATAAATAGTATGTGAAGACAGGACCGAAAATGCACAATTTCAGTACTTCAATTTACAGGGCTATGTCGTGTTACTCTGTGATGTCAGTGCAGCTAGTTCACTTCTTATTCGTCTACTGAGAGGTAAGATCAATACCTATGTTTCCATTGTGGTACTTTTGGAATTTTCGGTTGTGAAACAAAAATAGACATGGTAAACCAATAAACGAACATGTAGGAGGGAGACTGACTCTTATGTTTAGTGTAGTGAGTAGGGACTGAAATATTTCGCGAATTCAATAACCTGCACTTTTGAATCAACTATCTCATTCATACTCAAACACCGACTATTTGTCAACTAGAATCTACTCAGCGGAACAGTAGACAATAAACGAATAGACAGAGCTTGAGTATGCATAGTAAATGGATTCTAACCTGTAGGTCATTGAATTCGCGAAATTGTCGTGACCCTAGTAGTGAGTAGCCTGAAGTGGTAATCACACAGAGGAGTCGCTAGAAAGACTTTGACTTATAAATCAGTGTCTGCGTGTGATATGTCCGTGAATTGGTGTTCTGAGAGTAGTTTTGTTTTCGGAAATGTAAAAAAGAAACTAATCATAGACGCCACGTTTGACTTTAGTGTTATCGTATGACATTCGGGACTCAATCTCCTTAAGAGGACGTGGTACATAATTCAATGCTACAAGCATTAATCTATAACTGTAGGTTTCTTGAAGCCAATTTGCGAAAAATAAACAATAGCAATCCTAGACAATAGTGTTAGCCAACGTTTAAAACTAGGTTGTTTCCAGTGTTACGAACTTCTGAGGTACAATCTCTTACGACGCACTGAAAAAAATACTTATTAGTCACTGCAAAATATTTTGTTAAAATGGACCTTACCAAATTTTTTTTGTAGTTACCACAAAAATATTTTGCTGTCCCCAATAAAGTTTTGCAGTGACTACAAAAAAATTTTGTGACCACTACAAAAGAAATTTGGTAAGGTTCATTTCAACAAAATATTTTGCAGTGACTAATAAGTATTTTTTTCAGTGCGGAACCTCGTGCATTTAACTGCGACGCAATAGATCACAAGTAACGAATTAGTCATTCTGGATAAATAGTTAGTCGTAAAGTTGGCAAATACCATTATCTAGGATTGTCATAAGTATTTTATCCATATTGGCTTCGAAAAAAAACAACATATAAATCAGTTGATGTTTTCAGCGTTTATTTATTTATCATGCGCTCTTAAGGTAAAGAAGACAAGTACATCCGTCCTGTCGTCTACAGTTCAATCCTTTGGCTTTAGAAACTGTTGCACATTTACTTTGCGTGCTGGACTACAACGAGGGAGTTCGAGACTTCCATAAGGTCGCTCATCACTCTCTAACTATTTGCCCCATCGTCTCTATAAGCGTAAGGGACTAAGTTGACCTCTGCTTTTCCTTCGAACATTTTCTTTTAAAGACAAAATCAGTGTCATAATTTTAGATCAATTGAAACTAAAACGTCAATCCTGTAAGATCCCGTATGTTGTAACAATAGTACGCAGTATCGTGTATCCCAACGAAACAACGTGCGTACTCTGTGTGTGGGTCAATCTTTGTCTAACAAAGGCTAACAACTGAGTTCATACTTACCTGGCTGAGTCACCCGTTATGCCTAAATTCATTATTTTTGATATCGTAAATGAAGAGTCAGAGAAACTACTGACAATGTCACTTCATTTTACTCTTCATTGTCACTAGGAATTGATTGGTTCTTATTAAATGAGGAAGATATGTTTCTAAGTATTACATAATGATGCACTTTGCGCGTAGCGGTAATAGTGCTCGTAAACGGGGCGAACGTTGCATCTGCAGTTATAGCTCCTTCGCTTCTGTGTTTCAAACGTGTAAAACCTATATCTGCTTACCTCATGGAGTCATGACTATCAACCCTTCCTTCCTGTTTCTTTCTGTTTCTCTTCCTCAGTTTCTGTCAGTCTCTTTCCAACCTGACGAGACGCGTGACACATGTGCTCGGGTTGGAGTTCGGACCGAAATACAAGAGTTGTGCAAAGACTTCTAGCAACGTTTGAATCGAACTGGTGTTTTTTTTGTAGGTCTCTATCGCTCTCTCATTCTCTCTCTCCCCCTCCTCCGCCATCACCATTTTTCACTAAACCTACAGTGGAATATTTAACTGTTTGCAAGTAGGCTGTCGATATGTTCGCGAAAATTTTTATAGTATAGTTTCAAGTTCCTGTGGTAAAACTGTACAGAACGCCATAAATACCAATAATGTAGTAGGCCTATTACTTGAGATGATGGTTTATCGCGGAAAAACTTGACTGTTTGCTTAATTTCAACGTACGTTAAGCCTACCATAAGATTACTGGCTTCCGCATATATGTGTAGAGACATGCAAAATTCGCGTTATTTTCTGACGGCTGACTAGACTACAAGTGACTATGGGCTCGTTCGACGTCTCCCGCTGGCCGATATTGTCGTGACTTGCCGCGGAGAATTCGTACACGGTAGAGAGGCCAATCTGTGTACACATGTAACACACGCAAACGACAACACAATAAAAGTTCGTGGCCAATTGAATCGCAGATTATGCTCTGTTATGTATAAGAAAGTGCAGTTTAGTCTGCTACCTAATGATAACGCGAATTTTGCATGTCTCTATATATGTGGAGCTGTTACCCTATTTGACTGAGCCAATAATAATCCCGATATTGTAATATTTGATGCCTGTCATTGGTCTGCATACAGATATGTTGTTTCAAATGTGTATCACCCAATCATATATGTTGCGCCCAATCATATATGTTGCGAGAAACTATAGTGTTTTCAAGTGTATGTTGGTTCATAAAATGTTTCCGATATACTATCATCTCTAAGTGTTATACATGAACTGTAAAGTTACAACACGACTGTCTAGTATTAGCATGATTTGTGCAGGCACACATACATGAGAAGTGCCATCTTCGGTGAAATGCATTTCCGAGTCGGGGAAACGGGAAAATTGGATGGAACATCACTCGCCGTAATATGTTTCAGGGGTGTCCAGTTTCCCATGCGTACGCGGCAGCCGACGACTCTCTGTGTGTGGTCAGAGATGCCATTTCAGTTTTCCCCTGTTAGAATTTCTTATTTCGCATCATTGGCGTTTTCATTGGGAGTCTGTAAAATATTTCTATATTCTACCAAAAATTTTAGAAAACTTAAAAAAAAAACTACATTTTCTTGGCTTGTGGGTGTGAGCCGCGTCTGAAGATTGTCTTGCGACGTTTCGGCAGTCGTTGCAGCTGCCGAAACGTCGCAAGACAATCTTCAGACGCGGCTCACACCCACAAGCTAATAAAATGCAGATAACGGCCGCGAAAGCTTGCGATCTATTTTAAAAAAACTAGCGTTTCATTTTAAAATTTGTATGTGTTTGAGTTGAAAGCAAGTGCCGGCCTAGCAATACTGCGACGGGACTATCATCCCACCAGTACTCGAACAGTGTTGCCAACTAAGTCGTTTTCCAACTAAGTCTTGTTTTCTTTCATTGACAGTTTACATGATTTACAGAATCATCTATATGTAGGGAGTAGCGTCAACTCTCGTGGTTTTAAAATTCAGTTTGGTGATAATGCGGGTTTTAAATATTATGGCACACCTCAGATGATTTAAGTTATATTGCAGTTATTGGCCACTTCAAATTGGGTTCTCACCCCTCAAGTTGAATTTTTAATTTCCGAAACGTAAGTCATTTCCATTGTAATTACTAAAAATTCCTTCCTTCATCGCTTTAACATTTGACAAATGCATTCGGACTGTCACCAATTTTTGTAGATGTTTCACCTGATGATTCTGAAATGGTAAGCATTTATTTATGAATTACAAATACAATCTACATTAATTACGCCATAATTATATGCCGGACTATACGGATTCTCGAATCTGTCGCGAGGTAACGTATTTTACCAGAGACCTAAACGTTAAGGGCACGGTTCACCTCAGTTTTCGACGTCTTTATTTATTTTTATATTTGTACCCGATATTTTTTTTTAGACAGAAATTGTGATTAAATCTTCCTCTTTTGAAACATTTGCATCTCTCATAGTTTTTGCGTAATGAGCCGTAAACGTCAAACTTTGCACTTTACGGTTTTAAGTACGCCACTAAAACCAACTGACATATCAAACCGACAAAATTCACAGTGTATAACAATGCTGTAGGCTATGATTTGACATATATAAATACAAAAATAAAATACTATTGTATTTAATAAAAAGTGCTGAATATTGAAATGAAATTTAAACACATGTCAACAGTTTTTTAGAAATACAAAAAATATAATTTTTTATTTTTATATATGTCAAATCATAACCTACAACATTGTTATATAGTGTGAATTTTTTCAGTTTGGTATGTCAGTTGGTTGTAGTGGCGTACTTAAAACCATAAAGTCCAAATTTGGACGTTTACGACTCATTACGCAAAAGCTATGAGAGACACAAAAATTTCGTAAGAGGAAGATTTAATCACAATTTATGTATAAAATAAGAAAAAAATATCTGGTACAAATATAAAATAAATAAAGACGTTGAAAACTGAGGTGAGATATATATTCAAAATTAAAATACCTAAGCAATAAAAATGAAACAAAAAAAAAAAAAACAGTTACTCTAACATGTAAATGAGATCATATTGGAGGATTTGACAGTGGTTTTTCACAAATTCAATTAGTTGAAACTTCTCAGTCAGGAATCTATGAATATCACTAACAAATAAGTTAAATATTCGTTAATTCCGATTTGGATGGCAGAAGTCTGTTATACCGTAGCTAGTTATATCGCTGATTCTTGTGTACCGGTGGGTAATTTATTTTGTCTGTCCCCCAGCATGTATACAAGATGTCTAGAAACTGCAATATTCTAAGCACACAACTGGAAACCATCGCTAAATTAAGAACAAAAACGTTGGTGCGAAAATGTTGTTCGACGACATTTTAGGTGCACAATGTGGCAACACTTCATGAATAACGTCTTCTGTTGCGTTCCACATATAGTTATTATCCTATATTTCTGACGTCAAGAAAACGTAAAATCGTGTTTGAACTGCTCGGGATTCGAACCCGCAACCATAATATGAAGGTCGGAATATTTGTAGTAAGATACCTGTGTAGCGCGTGCTGTGTTGCCATATTGTGCACGTAAATATGTCGTTGTGCTACATTTTGTCTCTAACATTTTCGTTTCCGATTTAGTCCAGGATTCGTCGTGCCGGTATGCCGTGAAATTGCCATACAGCGGGTAGGAATTACACCCTCTAATACCAGTGTTAAGGTTAATTCAACTACAGGTTAGAAAGATCAATTTTATAAGTTTGTTACAGGGAAAATTTCTGCCGCTTGAGCGCTGGTATCGGTGATGGGCGCAAACTGACCAATCACAGAGATTTCCTGAAATTTAAGTTACATAAACTTGACAATTTAAATTGTGAAATTGGTTTGTTTTCATTTTAAAAATTTGAATGACTTCCGTCATTTCCAAGCCTATTTAAATTAATTTCAATACAGTTTCGTGTTTTTCTGGTTCCTTTGCGATAGCAGCGAAACTAGCGGCAAAAATTTTCCCTGTGCCAAACTCTCCCATAAGAAAACACATTTTCTTTTTAACCTGTAGTAGAATTGAATGAGTCATTTGAGAAACAACACAAGTCATATTTAAGAAAGAGGTAATAAATATGGCAAAACTGAAAATGTATATTTTGAATAAGCATTTTAAATAGGGTACTGTGATTTAAAAAATGTTGTACTGTATACTTTTGTGATGAACGGGCTAAGTTTCGTGCTTGAAAGAGCAATTGTGCATAAAACCCGCAGTAAAAATGTGACATGGTGGTATTTCTCAAATGACTGATTCAATTAACCTTACCAGTTTTAATATCTATACGACTAAATTTGTAGAAGTTTCTGACTGTAAATTCGTAGTGGTGTTGACAACACCGCTGGCCGGCGCGGGTCGGATCAGTTTCGCCGGCGACGTTGGGACGGTATTCGTGTCGGCACGACCGCCCTCCACGGCGCATGCACCGCCTCAAAGACGACCGCGTCGAAATGATTACCTCGGCGGGGTCTTCGAGCCGGCCGCACAAAGCCCCGACACAAGTGACGTATTAACGTAATGGAGGCGTCCTCCCTTCCCGGACTCCAACGTCTGGCCGACCGACCGCTCGATTGCCATTTCTGATTAAAATGTTCCGGCGAGCGGGGACCACGATTCAAGTCGATTACAAAATCGATTCGCGGCGCGCCGACGGATACGCGGGCTCCAATACTCGAAATTGGTGAGTCGGCTGGGGGAGGGGGAGGAAAAAAATTGCTTTCTACTGTTTGGTTGTTCAGGGATGAAGAGTGAGGCGGAGGACCTCGGTGAAGAAGGGTTAGGGCGGTTGGCGGGGTGTCGCGCAAAGCAGTAGGAGAAAGTCCATCCGCCTTTCCACTTTAATACTCAAAAACGTGTTGTTTGTCTTTTCCCTCGAAAAAAAAAAGGATCGTAATAAAAAAGTATCCTTCAAAACTACTTTCTTGCCGGCCATTACCTAAATTGAAGGGAAAATGCAATCAAGTAAATGGTTGCGTCATTGTTTTTTTTTCCTTGTCGTTCTTTATTTCTCTCAACCGCCCTTACCCCGCCGGTGCTGTGCTAGAAAACCTCCCTTCTCACCCTTCGTCGACCGCCGCAGTGCGGCCGAGTCAAGGAGCGCGGGTTCAATTCCGCTAACAGGATCCGCGGGAAAGGGGAATTCAGCTTCCGACCAGCAAGCAGATCCTTCAAAGTCGGCTTCGTTCGCGACCGCCAGGTCCCACTAGTTCATGGTCGGCTGGGTGCTGGGTGTCTGTCGGTGTTTCCTCCGCTCTGTGATTGGGGAATAGCGGGCAAAAACAATTGCCAGGGGGAGGAAAAGTGAAGTTATTTTGGCTAGCTCTGGTAAGGGGTGACATGATGCGAGTGTGGAGCAGCGCCGGAGTGTAGGGGTGGGGGAAACTGGAGATCCCCGAGAAAACCCGCCGACCAGCCGCATCGTCCGGCACGATTCCATCATACAAAAATCCGGAGACCGCCTCTGCCGGGGATCGAACCCGGATCGCCTTAATGGGTGGCGAGTGCTTTGGCCACTGAACGAACCGCGACCCCAGGAGAGGAAATAAGTTACAAGATTTGGCAAGCACTAAGTACGTGGTGAAGCGGCGGGGAAGCGGGAGTTCCCTTAGAAAACCTGCCTGACTGCATCAATGTCTGTTATGTTTCCCTCGTGCAAATTATCGTGGTGTAAGACGAGGGATCCAACAATTTGACCCCCGTGGCCGCAATGATGACATGCTATAAAGAGGTGCAGTCGCCACGAATTACACGAAACAATACTAGCGATTCACAAACTCGGCTCCTGGTGGATCACAAATATATCGATACTGTCCTCTCTGAGGTCCACGACGGCCGCTGACGTTTCACTCGCGACCCATGAGCCACTGTGCACCTGTGTGCTCTTCGGGTCTCCGCAAGGAACCTTCTCCTGCAATATCAGTCACCTCTTTAAGGGTTCTATGGACCCTACCTCAAAACTTCAAAAACACATAACAATTCTCAATCGTTTACTAACTAAAGTATTAATGATACAGAATTGATTTTTTTTACCATACGAGAATAAAGATGGTTTGTTTTATATATAAGTTTAAATTTCATATTCCGCGATGTTAAGTATTTTAAAAAAATGTTTAAAAACACAAAATTGGGCTGTTTAGTTCTTCCTTTCTGAACAGGAAAATTCAACTTTTAAGCATATAGGACAAAAGTGCTCATTCTTGTGAACAAAATGGTACCATAAAAGTGGGTAGTCATAGCATTAAATATCAAGGAAATCGTTTGTGAAAATTGGGTATTTTTGTTCGTTCGGAGCCTGCTTCGTGCTGCTTGCTGTTGGTGATGGCTGAAGCGCGGCGAGGCCGGGCGAGCGCGACAGCAGGGAGGGGAGACTGGCGCTGGAGGGGAAGTGGTTT
>PNEQ01046615.1:0-62973 GCA_003012365.1 Medauroidea extradentata | reverse complement strand
AATAGTGTTTCCATCAATCTTTGAAACACTGCCGTAGCGCAATGGATCCCGAAAGGAAGTCGCCGAACTCTGAACAACCCCCTGCTTGTATTTACAGTCAGTAAGCTAGCAGTTTCGTCATCTACTGCAACCTGCAGATAAGCATCTGCCAAATCAAGTTTGGTGAACATTTTACCACCCGCTATATTAGAGAAAGCCTTGTCAGTCGTGGGCAAGGGATAACTCTCTTTCTGGCATACCTTGTTCACAGTGCACTTATAACCCCCGCAGAGGCGCACTGACCCGTCTGCTTTACGGACCACACAAATGGGAGAGGCCCAACGGGAGTGGGGGACTGGCTCGTAAACCCCTTGCTCGATGAGCCTGTCAATTTCCTTCTCTACACTCTCACGCAGTGCGAATGCCACTGTGCGGTACTTACGGAAGACTGGCACGGCCTCTGGATCAATGTGTACATGAACCGGTGGACCCGTATAATGGCCTAGCTCTGTGCCAGTGAAAACTCTGGAATACTGTGAAACTACTTTTGCTACCAGCTCTGGTTGTTGAACAGTATAAATTCCGGTCACTGAAATCCCTAACGGCTCCAACCAGCTGCGCCCGAGCAAGCTCGGTCCCTTACCTTCTGCCAACAGAAGGGGCAGGGTGACCTGTGCGGTGTTTGTCTGTACCTGTACATCTAACACTCCGAGCACTTGTAACTTCTCCTGCGACCAAGTGTGCAGTAAAAGTTTGGCCTCCTTGAGTGGTGGTTTCCCTGGCCAGAATTTCTCGAATGTCTCGTTGCTGATGATCGAAAACCCACCCCCCGTGTCAACCTCCATGACCATCTCGCGGCCATCGAGCTGTACTGTCAGTCTAAGGGGAGGGTGATTCGCTGGCACTTTTGTCTGTACATTGTACAGGCTGTATAACCCGCCCTCCTCGTCTGATGAACCATTGTGGTGGGCTACGTTGTATGCTGTGTTGCTCTTATTTGGATGTGATGTCTGCTGCGCAGTAGGGTTCCGGTTCCTTTTCTTTTTGGTTATGCACGCCCGCTCGAGGTGTCCAGCCTTGGAGCAGAAGTGGCACACTGAGTTGCGGTGCCGACAGCTATCTGGACTGTGCGAGTCACTGCAACGCCAGCAAGGTGGTAGCTCCGATGCCTGCTTCTCCTGCTTCTGTGTCCCGACTGCTGCAGTTGACTTAGCATTGAGGGGAGGTCGATGCTTGGTAACACGAACTTGGTTTACTTCAGACGGCCCGTTCAATGAGACCCCGCTGACCTTGCCGTGGAGGTCATTGACATTTCTGCTGGCTGCTTCTGCTGCTGTCGCCATGTCCAAGGCGACTTGGAAAGTCAGCTTATCTTAAGCCAGCAATGCATGTTGCAGTGTTTTGTCGCGTATGCCACAAACTAACCTGTCGCGCAGCATTCGGTTGAGATCTTGAAAATTGCAATGTGCCGACAATCGCCGCAGGTCGGCCATGTACTCGGCAATACTTTCACCTTCGTTCTGGTCGCGTTTATGAAACTTAAAAGTTTTGACGATTTCACTTGGTTTGGGCTCGAAGTGATTTGATAACCGAGCCAAGATGTCCCCTATGTCCACGTCCGTTGTTGATTGTGGCAGCAACAACAACGCCACCAAGTCGTAAAGTTCGGCTCCACAAACAGTGAAAAATATGGCCTTCTGTTCGGCCTTGTCCGTAACTTTGCTGGCCACAAAATAATATTGCAACCTTTCGGAATAAGTTTTCCACGTATCCCGCCCTGGGACGAACTCTCCGAACGAATGAAACCCAGACATGTTAGGTTATGTGCGGCGGCCTGGTTGTATCCTGCGCGCCCGTCTGTACTCCCCCGAAACGCGTCAAATTCGTACCGCCTCGTCGCCAGTGTAATGTATCATCCCGTATTGTCGGTAACGATCACTCACTATCCATCGGCAATCCTCGCCTGCAACTTCCGTGCCCTATACACCAATGTCTGCGCCGCGAAATCCCGCCATAGACACGATCAATCGGCACAGTCATCTGTCGGCAGGGCGCCAACACAACCTTAAGTCTAACCAATACTCTACAACGTATCATGAGTTTACCCATGCTTGGCACACCGCAGACACCATGATTATTTTCAGCCTGACACTGAATTGTTACCATGTCCTTCCCTATGTTGCCGTACTATACTGCGCTATTGTACACTATCATGTACTACTCAGCTTCCTTTTGCTGTCTGCACAGTGCACTGTCATTTGAGCTTCACAAGCTAAGTAAGTTAAGAGATTTTTGTCAACTCTAAACAGCTAGGTTTTTTCAGAGCTAGTGAGGGGGGAATGAGGTTAGAATGAAGCAGTGCCAGAATGAAAGAGTGGGGGAAATGGGATATCTCCGAGAAACACAGCCAACTAACATTATCATCCAGCACGATTCTCATGTGCGAAAATTTACATCGGCCCCATCCGTAATCTAGTCGGGATAGTCTTGATATTGAGCTTTCCAAGAATTTTAAATACTTTAATGTAAATTTATAACATTAATAGATCTCCTGCAGATCAAAGTCTGAGCTGTATAACCAGAGATACATTGCTTCTATGTTCACAAAAATGTATTTATAACATTCGTAAGAAGATAGTCTTAACAGTAAATGTATGATCATCAGCGTATTTTCATAAGTTTCTTTTGCAACAGCAGTCATCTCTGCATATGCACGAGGTCTACCAGCTCCCTTTTTCTGCAACACTTTGCCAGTTTCTTGGAGCTGTTTGAGCCACCGATTCAGTGACTTCTTTGTGGGTCAAGGTTTCTCATATTGCCTCTGATAACGTCTCTCTGTACGGTTACTGGAGATTTTGTTTCCCACAACCACAGGATGCACATTGCTTTCTACTGTACTGTAATCCTTCTTAGAAGTCCCCTGAAGCAGGCAGACAGAAATACTGTATATACATTTATGTGTACAGTTCATGAAACAGATTTTCGATACCACCTCTATACCCCAAGTTATGGCCTCTAGAAATGTGGTCCATAATTTACGGACATCCTATACATTGCTATTTGTATTGACGATGCAGTCTCCATCTGCCAATGCTGTTGTTTTAATACAAAAGTAAATGTTGTAAATTTGTAGAAGTATCCATTTATGAACATTTTCAAGCAATGTGTAGTTTTTAGTTTTTTTTTTTTTTTTTTCTCTCCAAAATGAGAAAATGAATTTTTACAAATAAAGTTACATATCATTATGGCTTAAGACTTAGCTATGCCAAGCCTAACTGATTTTTCCTATTAATGTTTCTGTGTACCTTACAGCAGCTATTGTTGTGTGAAACTGTTTGTGCTGAAAGAACTTTTGCATATACTATAGTATGCCCATAAATGTTATTACAGAACATTATATAGTAACTCTGAATTGGATAAGTTTAATGAATATGCATTGACGTGCCAATACGTGATCTCTTAAAGTTTTGAACCACACAGAAAGTTCTTAAGAAACTTCAACAGTAGCATGCGAAATATCCAACCAGTATTAAATCTCTTACCTAAAATTCTGCAACATTTCTGGTGCAGTAGTTCATCACTGATGGACTATTGCGAGGTCATAATGAGAGCAGGTTTTGTTCAGTAAACAACATTTTCACATACATAAGAAATCTAAGCGGATAATGTTTGGAGATCTCAAAAGCCAAGCATTTTGGGCCATCTCTGCCAATCTACCCATTTCGAAAAATTTTATTCACATTATTGTGAACTTGAGAACCCAATGAGGGGTGGGGAATCGTCTTACAGAATAAAAATAGTCCACTGAATTTTGTATAGCTTGAGGAATGATGTAGTTTATCAACATCTCTAGGTTCACATTTTCAGTGAATGCATAAGTAAAATGGGCCAATCACACATTACCCCACACCACACATTAACATTCTACATTGTGCCTACTAACTATCTGCTGATATGAAATGTTACCTTCTTGAAAAAACACACACACTTTAGAAATCATTGTTCTGATTTATCAGCTGTAAGATGCTGCAAAGCCTAAATAATTTGAACTTTTTATGTGTACAATTTTATGCTTGTGTACTGCTTTATACACTGCACTCCTTGGCACTTTTAGTTTGTGCAACACCTGGCTAATAAATTTCTGTGGCGACCTCATATATGGGTTTAAACTGCCTGCACAGTCTCATCAGAAATGAACGGTTCTGGGGTTTTTGGAATATTTTGATAGAGATTCAAAATGATCACCATCAGCATGAAACACTTTCTATTTTATACTTGTCTATTTATGTCTTGATTTATAGTGTCGTTTGGATATCCTGTCTGTAAATTAAAGCTTCTTTACTGCTTGAGTTGGATGAGGAAGTTAGAATTAGTTTTCTCTGTACACCTGTATTTTGTATGACTTCTGACATGTCTCATCTCTGGCTCGTGGTGTATAAAAGGATGATGATTATGAACATGGTATTAATTAGTGATAGTTATCGTAAGATGTGTGTTGTTGCAGGATCGTGGTCTGCCTCCACGAGCCCCGCACGTTCTCCGAGCCCTACGCGTGGTCGCTACCATCCCACGCGGACAGCTGGCCGTTACGGGACGACGAGCCTAGAACAACGGTCACGCTCGCCCTCGCCACTCGGGGGCCGTCCGAGGCCTGCCCCTGGGCCAGCCGTGCCTCCTCCACACCAACACAGCTACCCAGTCCTAGTGGCGCGGCGAGGCCACGGCCGCCGCCTGCCGCCCACGCCCAGCAAGCCATCGACGTTGCAGCTGCGGCCTGCCTCCATCAACTTCCCCAAACTGAACGCATCACCCACTCACTGTCCAGCTGCTCCTGCGCCACCCCCGGGCCCGCAGTGCCCGCTCAGCTTCGAGCAGGCGGTGGCCATCGGCCGCGGCGGTCGCCTCCTGCCGTCCCCCGTCCCCAATGGCTACAAACCCGGCCAGCAACGCCGCCTACGCCATTCTGACTCAGATGATGATGACTGGTGCTAGCCCCTTCTGCCCGCCCGTGGGCCAGCTGTATTTCAGGATTGCAAACTGTGATGGACCCGACCACTTTGTCTCTCTTCGTCTGACCTGTAATGTTTTAGACACTTTTCAATTCACTCTCCCTAATATGTCACTTGTATTCCGTTAATTATTGTATGTAGCTAGGATCCAAATACCAACTACTGTATTACCATATTCATATTTCCATTATAAATGCATATGATAATCTAAAAACTGCTCCCAAACAAATCATATACTTTTTACAATTGCCTGTATCAATAATCCCTTGCAAGAGAAGTTTATATCCCTGCCCCCAATTGACGAAGAAATTTCACTGTGAGAAGTAAATATTTGTGGTGTCCGTTCGGCTTTGTGCCAGGCACGTGGATCATCGAGGCTTTCACGTGTACGTGTGCGATCCCTGAAGTACAGTTGCTCTGTTGGCTTGTTACTTAAAGAGTACATTCCATTTTTTTCTTTTTTTATGCTTTCGAGAAAATAATAACGGTCAACATCCGGCCAGCCAATTGTGGCTCAGCTTTAATACAAAGTGTGTAGTGCACTGTCAGATAACCTTACGTTACTGTCGGCCGTGGCTGACTTATGGATTCTTGTGAAACAAGAAATTATTATACTGCCAAGTTTTTAAAGCCTGAAGCCGGAATAAAAAAAACAATTTGTCAAAAAATTGAAATATTTCTTTTCAACAGAAGAAACATTTTTAAAAAATTTTGATCTCTGCTATTTCTCTAACTTCCCCCTCAAGTGCTTTACAATGTGATTGTGTTTGATTTATTGGAAAAAAAATTACATTTACGTTTTTTCTGTGATATAAATAAATTTAAAAAATTGTAGCAAGACAAGTGTAAAAAAGTTATATGAAGTTGTAAACATTAAAATCTTATTGGTGCTCAGTTATACCATACGAAAAGAATAATAATAACATACGTCTTCATCGCAAGTAGTTGACTTTTTTCAGCAGTAGACATACCTACTAACTAAAACACTGGACTGAAGAGATGGTAGTCAAAGCGGAGCACAGTGAGTCAGCCGTCATGCAAAGTGTAAGGTAAAGGTCCGTGAATTGTTTCGTGTTTTAGGGCCTAAAACATTGCAAGGCAAGTACTATCCTGGCAAAACAAGAAGAGGGTAGTATGATGAACACGTGCTCAACCACAGTAATCCGCAACATTTGACTAGGCTTGGGTACTGCTTCAGATACACAGTGTTATTAAATGAAGCCGAATAATATATTCAAGTGTTCTGTTTTCTCAGAGGGGTACACTTGTTGCTGTTTAGCTATTTTTTGGGTTCATTAAAACACACTTTTTCACTCTAATTATGATTACAAAAAAAACTGTGTGACAAAGTTGCCTTAAAAATATGAATTGATTGTGTGTTTATTAATTTCCAAGTTGGTACAGAATCAAAAAATTTTATATATCGCTAATTACTGTGTGGAAGTTGTCTGTGACATAGTGAACATGTATGTATGAAGGAATGGTTGTGTGTGTGTGATGTTTCAGATATATTATATCCCTCCTAAACTGCATGCACACACATAATTGGTTTGAAATTGAAATAAATTACTTATGCTTCAGATATTTAAAAAAAAAAAATGTGAGCAGATTACGCAATTAAAAATTTTGCTATTGACGATTCCGTGCCATAAATACGTACTGTTATTCAGTTACGCCAGTAAATTTTGTAACAGTTATTGCAGCTTTTGGAAACAACAGTCTCGAAAATAAAATCATCTGCATTTACTTCTTTGAGCAGAAGTTAAATGCACAAGTTTGTCTGTTGCTCTGTTGTATTTTTCCATACATCTAACAAGGGCTGAATTACATTCAAAGTTCCAAAAATTTAACTCGGGTGAAAGAAAATCATAAAGTTACCAGATGTGCATGCGAGATCCGTTCTCCCTTGTTGTATTACTTATTCTGTATATATAGTCACAATTTTCTATAAATAATAATTATAACATTTATTACAAAGTTTCACTGCGACTAAACTTTGGGGGAGAAAAATGCGAAGTAGGCCCTACCCTTATTATTATGCGACAAAAATTTTTTAATGCGAAATTGTAACTACAACATAATTAAATTTTAATTAGCACGTGAGTGAACGTTCCAGCCTACTTACTTATTGTTCAAACATTTTAGTACATTTTCAATGGGTTCTAATACTATTAATTTTTGTCAATATTTTAAAAACATTTCAGTAATTGTTAATTCTAGGAGTGAAAATTAAAAAAAATTAATCAATCAATGAACCAAGGAATAGCAGTTACACAATGTAATGTATTTATTCCTAAGAGATTCAAGTCATATTTTAGGTATATTTGTGTTGCAAGTTACTCATGCCACAGTTCATTGACAAAACTGGGTTCAAATGTTTTTTTTTGACAAAATTTCAAATAAATTATTACATATACCCAGTAAGTAAAATTTTGAGAACATGGTGTAAAATATCACCATGAAAAATTATGCAGCACATTTATTTAAAATGTGTTAGTAGTATTGATTTACACTCTGTACATAATTTGAAAAATAAAAAAAATTAAACAATTAAAACAGTAGATAATTGGAATTTTTCACACACATCAATCGACAACTACCGTATGTAATTTTTTTCCCAGAATTGGGTACACCATTTTGAAGGGAAATGTTTTTCAAGGTAATTGATTCTTATTACAGAGAAAGCAAGTTTAGCTGTTTCATTGCTACATGACATGGCGTAAAATGTTATCACCCTTACAGGTAATAAATTGTAAAAGAACTAATCTGCCGACAGTCCAAAAAACAAATACATTTAGTGGTATGTTAAAAAAATTGTTACATGGCATTGTATATTATACTTACGAAGGACTGTGTCAGCATGTATTGCACCATTTCCTTTGAACTAATGTTATCAAATATATATTAAAGTATTATATTTATACATAAAACATGTAAACCAGTAACACGGAACAGATTCTTCTTGGTCAAGTACTGCAGTACCGGTAATGTTTTTTATAATAGAATACTGTAAAATGTAGCGATTTAATTTCTTTGTGCTGAGTTGTCTCCATGAAGTATTTTCCATTGGCATGTTACCTTACATGGTAAGGTATTAGTTATTGTAGTAATTCAGTGAATTGTATTTGTTCCATGTTTCTGGAATATAAAATGAAGTTTAGCAGTGCATTTACAATAAATTTTATGGATCATATTTTATCTATTGCATTGTTCAAGTTTGCTCTCAAGGTTTCAGTTGACTTTGGAAAGACTGTAATTTTAATTGAAGTTCTAAAAGTTTGCATTAACAGAGCAGGTGTCATGCTGAGACAATGATTGCCAACATGTTGCTTTGTAATATGATTGTGTTCACGTTCTGTAGCTTTTCATCAAAGGTGGTGAACAAATTTGAAATGTTAAAATTTCTAAAACACCTATTGCTAAATGAATTTTTGCCATCTTTCATTTTTCTACATATGTTTGTGCAAATTTTATGTCAAAAGTCAACTGACTGCCTGAAAAGCATATATGTTAAAAATTTCAAAAAAAGGTAAAAGTGGCTGACTTGGTATTTTCCAATTTATCATACAGTTTATGATCATGGTTATGTTAAATATTAAATATTTATTTTGAACAAAACTCTTTTCAAAAGAGGTTTCTGTTATTCCCTTCATATAGTATTTACATATTTTAGTGTCATGTCGCTTTGAAAAGCCCCAGTTTCAGAAAATAAAAAGTTACTAATATACTTAAAACAGAAAGTTTTTTTGTATTTCATTGATTTATCCAGTTCCAGGTGTTATCATAGGAAGGTCTGTATGAAGTAAAGCACAACAACAAAACAAAAAGACAAGTTCCATTTGTTATGTATGAAACAAGAATAATCACGTATTGCAATCTGTAAAGTTTACACAGAAATTCAGAGAAATTCTTCAGAAACAGTTTTTAAAAGCATACAGAGTATATTTTATATATTAGAAGATAACATTTATGGTAACCTTTTCATACTGCCAAACATAGTGTGGCTCTCTTGTATTATTTATTTATTTGTGTGTTACATGTGATTCCAATATTTAAGTTCACTTTCTGTTCATGTGTTGTTTCCAGAGAAAAATTTACTGTAGCTCGGACTTTACCTGATGCAGACAAACAGAAAAGAGTCCACAAATATACCATTGTCCATTGCACATGTTGTCAGAACTGTTGTAAAATATTCCAAAACAAATCAATATTTTTAAGGTGGGTATTGGAAACAATTTCTCAAAATTGTAGGTTTGCTTGACATTTATAAACCCTAATCATTTTTAACTTGGTCCCAAAAGGTGTGGTGTTGTAAAGTAAAAGTTCAGGAAGGCGAGAGAAAGTAAATTGTCGCAGGGAAACATTAGCTTTGTTCACGTGGATGGCACCTTCTGCAACTTGTACGGCCAAAGGTGTAGAAGAAGTAGCTAGATACTTAGGGAGTATTTTTGCTAGTACGTAGGTGTAAATGTCGTCAACAGAACACTGTGGTGGCTATTTGAGAAACGGTGTTTAAATAATTCCCCTATAGTTAAAATAAATTTGGTTGTCTTTTTTCACTGGGAGCAATGTAATTAAAAATTAGCATTACAATTCATTTTAAATCAAATTTTTACAGAAATATTGCATGTTATACATAACATGTATTCTAGATGTTACATAACCTGGAATAAATAAATAAAAATACAATTTTTGTATGTCGATGTTTGCAAATGTGTGCAGGTGCAGAAGTTGTAGTTGCACCCTCTTGCAGAATCATTCGGTTGCAGCAACTTGAGTGTTATACCTAGTACAAGTACATCTAGTTGCAGCTTAGGTGCAGGTGCCGACTACACAAGCAGAGATATTTTTTTTATAAAAAAGTCTACATACTGTGTTCGCCTATTGTTTAGAACAACTGATGTTCAAAACATTTCAGCACTTTTATTAAATTCTAGTGTTAAAGTAACATTTCTGTATGCAATAGAACCCCGTAATAGCGAGCACGTAATAGTGAGAACTTTGTTATAAGGAGGTCTTTTCTATAAACCAACAAAAAATCAAAATTGTGATTAATTCAGAATAAATAAGTTCGGCAACATCATGTAAAGTAGGCTTGCTGTGAGTTTCGTGACTGTGTGAAGCGTGTTTTTGTTATTTGCTTCCTCGAAGCAGCGAAACGTCACGATACATGCTTCCGCGATTATGTGTCGTCCTATTTTTGTGTGTATCTGTCAAGTACTAAAACGTGAGTACTTGTGCTTCTGTCTTTTGTACATAGTGTAAATAAATTAGGTTAGCTTTATTGATTTTCTTTCCTTTTAACAAAGACCTCCATATCCCAATGTACCTAACTCCAACTTGTAACACTGATGTCAAAGTATCTTCCATCGCTACCCTGATGTCTCGGCTCTGGCTTCATCAAGATGCTATCCCGACACACCGATGGCTGACCACCTGCCTGTCGCTGTAGAAATTCCTCCCATTCCATCCTCTTTCTGCCGGTCATCTTTCACACTTCTGATTTTCTTTTTGACATTTTCATTAACACTGTCAATCCTATGGTCCACCAATTCACTGACATTGTCAATTTTTAGGTCTGCCATTTGAGAAACACTCAATTTTCTTGTCCGCACTACCTCAATGATTCCTTCTATTTTCTTGTCTACATTCTCATTAACACTGTATATTTTTGTATTTAAACCATTAATTTGCCTAGCTATTTGGCTACTCAGTCCCTCTATTAGGGCTCGCTATCCTTTTAACTCACTAGCCATTTTTCTTGTAAGCATAAACTTATAACCTAAAACTTCCTATCTTAGAAAAATTGACGAGTTAGTCTAAATATACAGTAATGGACACTTAATTTTACTGTTGTTTTAAATTTAATTTTATTTTAAAAAGTGCCTCCATCCCAGTTCTGACATCTTTTGTTATTTGCGGTAGCTACACAACCCCCTACTGGCCCTCCCTCGCCCTCTTTCCGTGTACCGTTAATCCTTCGGCTGCCGGAACAGCTCCGACATGTTCTTCCAGCTTGAGAACTTTAACCCCCCCCCCCCCCCTCTATTGCAAGCAAGTGCGTTTCTCTCATAATAAAATAGCGCCTTTGTATTTGCGACAAGCTTCCATGTTTATGTAGTCATTCACAGTCACTGTGCTTTCAACTTCAACTTATATTTTCTGCTTTGGTTTATTATTATCAATTTTTAATTACAATATTTATTTAACAAGTTTTTATTGCAACTCTTGGATTGTTACTTTGGATTGCAGTGATTACTAACAACCTACGCAGCATTTCAAACACTGTTTTTTGACATAATTTTTTACGAGATGAGCAGCAAAAGGAAGTCTGGATCTCACTACCAAGTACGAGATCATTCACCGCCCGTTCGACCACTCGGCACTCAGTGGGAAAAGTTTATACAAAGAGAGACGGCAAGCTATCTTCCTTGTTTGTGAGGGCAAGATGCTGCTTCTGAAATAATTCATCACTGTTAACAGTAATTAGTAGTAGACTTGAGAACAGCATACTATGATGTTGAAGAAAAGAAAGAAGGTACCAGGCCCCGGTATCTTTATCACAGTAAAAGACGCACACTTTTTTAACTGTTCTCTTCCCAGCAGCAAGCCTCCTCACATATATGGTTTACAAAAAGTCCACAAACAAGACATACCCTTACAGGTTATCATCAGTTCACACAATTCCCAGTGACAAAATCTGTCAACGTTTTTGTTAAATATTGTTGAACATTTAGCTGGCTAAACACCTACGTTCATTAAAGATTCGAGTCACTTTATTTCTGTATCCTAAACCCTAGAGGTAGTGCCATCCAACATTCTAGTGAGCTTTGATGTTCAGACTTTATTCACCAATGTACCAGCAGCAGAAACACTCACCTAAATTGAAAAATGACAACACTCTTAGCGAAAGAACAGTCATAACTATCTCATCCATAACGGAGCTCACGACACACACTGTGTCACTACAACATATTTTCAGTTCAAGTACTAAAACGTGAGTACTTGTGCTTCTGTCTTTTTGAACATACGGATAACCAGCGTCCTCTTCCTTTCTTTTACATTACTAATTTATTTACAGCTATCTATACCAAAATAATATATATATATATATGTCACCAACAATTAATTACTATTAAATAAAACATCAAATAACACAAATAATTACTGTTTACATAAAGGTTATAACATCTAAATAATATAATACCAGTCCTGTAAACAAGTTCTCTGTTCTTGAACTGACTCTCTCACCATTTACAAATGTTGGACCCACTGACCTAGCAATAGCACTGATGAACCTCTTGTAGCCCAGAAACTCTGTCTCACTACTTGCCGTAATGAACCTCGCCGGACGCCCTCGAACACTTCTCGCAACCCAATACTTCTCGCCCCTCGTCACTATCACTTCAACTCACACTAGACACATGCTGGTTAAAACACTCTCCTGTTTCTGCTTCAGCGCTCTTTTATACCCTAACTCTATAAAGTCTCGAATTCTCGCGGCAAGTCTTTATCTCAAAGCTCCTAGAAGGAGGTTGTATCTGGGTCAAGCACCATCCTGCAAAATAAAGTAAGCACAGGAATACTCTAGACCAGGGGTCACCAAACTTATATTGACGAGGGCCACATTTGATTCCAGGAGAGTGGCTGCGGGCCGAACTATTCACATAGTTAAGCAAAATCATAAATTACATAATTTAATGGAAATGTTTGTATTATCTGTATTTTCTACCATTAATTTGTATTATGCTTTGAGAAAATATAGTACATTATATACAAAATTGACTTAAACTGTTTTAATACAAAGTCCAAAGAAATTTTAATTAATTTACAGAAGTATTCATTTTGACATAATTTTCTACCATTAATTGTGTTATTCCTTGAGAAAATACAGTACAATGTATGCAAAATTGATTACATTTTTTAAATACAAAGTCCAAGAACATTGTTCAATGCCGCAAATTCCGAAGCAAAAGACGTGTTCGTTTCATGACATAAAATGTCACAACACTGGAAATGGGCAAAGCAGCTCTTGGTCAGTTGCGACTGAAATAGAAGCAGTTTTTGTCGGCATGCCTTTATGTGTCCATAAATGTCTGATATGAGGGCATTTTCATCCTGTAGCTTCAGATTTAAGTTATTCATGTGTGTCATCAAATCTGCAAGAAATGCTAACTTCCACAGCCACTCACTGTCGGTCAGCAAAGGTAATGTCCTATTCTTCTCATTCAGGAAGATACAGTACTGATTTCACCTCTAAATTCGAAACACTGGGACAGTACTTTTCCACAAGAAAGCCAGCGTACGGCTGTATGGTAAGGTATATCATGTGCAGGTGCTTCTATTTCCTCCAGAAATATACAAAACTGACGATGGTTAAGGCCCTGTGAATGAATGAAATTCACTGTAGTTACTACAGGTTCCATAACACACGCTATGTCCATGTATTTGCCGCGTAATGCTTCTTGGTGAATAATGCATTGCAAAATTATCGGTTTTTTAAGACCTTCAGTCTCCATCGCTTTGCTAACTTGACCCACCAAGCCCAATTTTGTTCCACACATGTTTTTTCCGCCATCGGTTGTGACACATTTCAAATGTCTCTACTGCAGTTTGTGGTTGGGAAGAGTTTTTTCCACTTCTACAAAAATGTCGGCGCCGGTTGTGGTTCCGTGCATGCTGCACATGGATACCAACTCCTCGGTAACTTCAAAATTCGCGTCAATACCCCGAATAAATATCAATAGTTGTGAAGTGTCTGAAACATCAATTGACTCATCAAGTTCAAGAGAAAAAAAATGAATCTCTTAACCTTTTCAGTCAGCTGAAGGACAATATTTTTACCAATATTCTCTGTTCTACGAGCAACTGTACTTGCAGAAAGACTAACAGACTTGAATGGATCTACTTTTTCAGGACTAAGCTCTTCTACTACTTTAAGCATGCACGTTTTTACTCGTTCACCATCAGTAAATGGCTCCCCCGCTTGGCTAATATATGTGCCACTTGAAAACTAGCTTTCATTGCGGCTTCATTCCCTTTGCTAATTTTTTTGAATGATAACTGTTGCAACGATAAACAACGTTTCAGGGAGTCTAGTTTTTCTGACCGAATTTTCCCCGCAAATTTGAAGTACTCACCTAAATGCTTTGTTTCGTAATGTCTCCGTAAGTTATACTCCTTGAGGACTGCCACAGTTTCATTGCATATTGCGCACAATGCTTTTTTATCACCCGATTCGGTAAAAAAAATAGAGTCAACGCCCCACTGTTCCTTAAACACGCGACATTCAGAGTCTACTTTCCTTTTCCACACGTAGCTGGCCATTTTTTTTACTATAACGCCACTATAATCATAACACGGACAAGGAAGCAACTAAAATACAAAAATCAAGCTCAACACTTCACTACTAATATATAGTACTGCCATCTTCACTCACAAGATGTAACTAATTTCTCTTACGTAATACCTTCGTTCATCGCTAGATTGCAGTAGCTGTACGTACGGTACGATAAAATTGTATGCAGATTCGGATTTGTTTCGACATTTTATCTCCATTTTCACCGCCTTATGATCATAAAATTACTTAATTGGTCACCGAATATAAATATGATCTTTGCTTATTGAATTATGTATCAAACTAGAATCGTGACCGCGGGCCGGATAAAACTTTATCGCGGACCACATTTGGCCCGAGGGCCGTAGTTTGGTGACCGCTGCTCTAGACCATGATAACTGCTGTCATTCTGGTCTTTACAAAACCCGAGATACACGTCAAGGTGGCCGCTGCCGCACATTGCAAAAAGGTAATATGAATGGCACAATGCATGCTGAACCTGTTTACACTTACCGCTGCTATATCAGCTTATGCTACTCGCCAATTATCGCGGTGTCGCAAAAGGTAACACGAGTCGCACAGTGCAGTCGGAGGTCTCTTAGCTCTGGCACCACTGTATCTTCTTACACTGCTCAGTAAGATAGTCGCTGCTCGTAACACTGCCCCCTCCTTGAGTCTGTTCGTCCCGAGCAGACACAACAGTCTCTGGTCCATCATAGAGAGCCAGTCTGTGAGCCTTTTGCGAACGATCCGGAAAACCACATTGTTTATCTTCTTGGCAATCTGGTAAAGGCCTTTCCAGCATTTCTGTAGTTTCGGACAGTATCCTTTTCGCCGTTGTGGGTTATACAGCCACACCAGCTGCCCTTCTTGAAACTTCTCTTCAAGTCCCCTCCGGTCATACCTCGTTTTCATTTGGTCACTGTTGATCCTTAAATGTTGCTGAGCAAAGTCATGGACTGCGTCCAATTTGTGACGCTGTTCATCGGCATACACCATCGGTGAAGTAGGCTGCTCTACTTCTGTCTGGCAAAGCTCTCTCCCTAACATCATCTTCGAATGTGTTAGCCTTGTGGGCTTCATAGGCAGCAGATCAATACGCGAGGAGGAATAGGGGTACCTTCGAGTCCCAATCCTTTTGATTATTTGCCACAAAAATAGATAGATACTGTTCCAAGGTACGGTTTAGCCACACAACCATCCCATCCAACTGAGAATGTAAAGGTGTAGTCCGTGTTTTCCTCATTATCAGACTTTTGGTTACCTCCTGGAATAACTTGGCTTCAAAATTGTAGCCCTGGTCGGAGTGAAGTTCGAGTGGTACTCCAAACCTTGAGAATATATGCTCCACTAAAGCATCGGCCACAGTGCTAGCCTATCAGTTAGGTACTGGTATGACTTCAGGCCACTTGGTGAAGTAGTCTTGCACCACCAATAGGTACAGATTCTTCCTTTCAGTCACTGGCAAGGGACCCAAATTATCTACTGTCATCCTCTCAAATGGGCCTCCAACAATGTACTTCTGAAGATGACCACGTCCTCTAGTTCTTGGTCCCTTCCTTGCTGTACAGGCATCACATGTTCTGTACCACCTCTCGACATCGTCCCTGCAATGTAGCCAATAGCATCGCAATCTAACTATTGTTGAGAGTTTTATTCATTCCAAAATGTATTCTAGCAACTGAACTATGAAGTCCCTTCAGCATCTCTGGAACTCTAATTTCTGGGAGTACCAGCTGTAGACGTGTTTGTTTGCCTTTTGCACTTTCCCAGTTCCGATACAGCACACCATTTCTCTGAGTTAGAGAATCCCATTGTGCCCAATATGCCGTAGTTGCAGTACTTTCATCAGGTAACACAGCCCACTCTGGGCGATGGTCCTTTTCCTTCCATTCTATTATTGGCCTAAGAGCAGGGTCCTTTCTCTGATCTTTGCCAATCTTTTCATCACTCCATGCTCCACAGGGAAGGTCCATTGTCAGTTGTGAACTCTTGGATTCTTGTTCTACAAGCAGTTTGTGTCTTCCCATTCTTCCCCTCTTGGTGCTCACGATGAAAGCACAGTGGCTCGCAGGGCCTTCTGGATGGCGCATCACCATTGTTGTGCAAGCAACCAGGTCTGTGCTGTATTTTAAAATTTTACTCTTGGAGGTGCTGGATCCACCTACCTATCTGTCCTTCTGGGTTTTTGAAGTTTAGTAACCAACGTAACGATGCATGATCTGTTCGTAGAATAAAATGCCTTCCTTAAAAGTAACGGTGAAGGTGTGAAATAGCGTCGATCATTGCCAGAAGCTGCCTGCGAGTTACACAGTAATTTCTTTCTGGCTTATGGAAATTTTCTTTTTGTCTCGGTGAACTCTTATAATGGCTTTGCTATTGTGGCAAACCCACGAACAAAATGCCGATATTAACCCTTTAACTGCTCACTACTTCCTGATATATTATACCCCCCAGTGCTGGCATAATTGGCTATATGTGCAAATTTACCAAAATTGTAATTAAATTTGATTGATCTGTTTTATTTTCCCAAAATTTATTTCTGTTTGCATAAATGCACAATTAAGAATATTTACACTTACATATGACACACTTTTCAATTTTTTAATTTTTTTACATTCAAATTTTTGGAGTACTGAGATATTTGAAGCTATTTGAGCAAATTTACTGAAATTGAAATTACATGTTATTCACCTGTATTATTCACACAAAAATTGGTTCCTTGTCACAAACACATAAATTGATATATTTACACGTCCGTATGGCATACTGGTTCACCTTTTTGCGACAATAATTTTTTAGTACTAGCTTATTTGAGGATAAGCATATTTACTGAATATGTTATTACATTTGCTTATCTGTGTTTTACAAAAAATATTTCTGTATGCATAGTTGAACAATTTAGAATATTTACATGTATTTATGGTACACATGTCCACTTTTTACCGTACATAAATAGTTTTTTAGTGCTAACTTATTTGAGGCTATATGGCTAAATGAGCAAATTTACTGAATATGTAATTACATTTGATTTATCCGTATTATTTACAAAGAAATTGTTTCTGTTTGAATAGAGGCACAATTTGGAACATTTACATGTTTGTACGATACACTTTTTCACTGGTTCACTTTTTGCGTCAATAGTGTTTGAGAGTGTGATATTCGTTGAAACATGGTACAACACACAGTGCAACACCACACGGATCACACATGTAGCGCGATTCTCGTCTCTTCTTTTCTTTTTTTCTGGTATTACTACAAACATGACAATATTTTGTAGGGATTTTCTTCTTTTCTGTTGGCGGGACAAAGCTGGGAAAATGTCTCTGAATAAGACGTAGAGGCGTGTCAGAGCTGCTGAGTCTGCGAATTGTAGGTGACGATTTTGTATGTTGGTACTTCTCATGTAACTGTTTGATCACACGTAACTGAAACTCTGCTAATAACATGTGTTTTCCAGTTTTTGTCATGTACAAAGCATGCGCATTGAGGAGGATCATGTCGACTAAATGGAAGAAAACTTTTTTGTACCATTTTACAGTTTTTTTCACGCAGGCCAAAGAACTAAGCAACATGTCACTCCTGTCAACTGCTCCCATGTTATCGTTGTAATCTATAACACAAGAGGGCTTTTCGACCTGTTTTCCTGTCTTGTAATGTCTTTTTACAGTTTTTGCAAAACTGTCGTCATGCATTGTTGTAAGCATATAAACATCCCGTCGGTCATGCCACTTGAGTACTGTCAATGTATGTGTACTTTTTGACAAAGTTTCCCCCTTGGACAACTTTTTGGACAAATCTGGAATTCCCTTTCTGTTTTTCCTTACCGTACCACATGCATTAGTCGGTTTAGCATGCAAAAAACAAAATAGCTGTGGACTTGTGTACCAGTTATCAACATAAAGTGTGTGACCTTTATCGAGGTATGGTAACAAAAGTTTGTGCACAACAGCTCCTGAGATACCAAAATTTTCTGGATCATCGACATTTGTTTTGAGCTCCACAATAAATTATAAAATCAAGTATATAGCCGGTTTCCACATCGCACAGTACAAAGAATTTTGTTCCAAAACGGTGTCATTTGGATTTTATATACTGTTTGAATGACAGTCTACCTTTGAAAAGCACGAGACTTTCATCTATGCACAAGTTTTGAAATGGTACAAGATTATTCGCAAAACAAGCCTTCACGAGCTCAACAATAGGCCTAATTTTTCTTAGCTTGTCACCATCTTCTGGCTGTTCATTGTCAGAAAAATGAAGCATGCTAAGAAGTACAATGTATTGGTCACGTGGCATTATTTGAGAAAATATTGGGGCGTGCATAATTGAATCTGTTGACCAGTGTTCTGCAATGGTAAGATGTTTATTTCTAACCATCAACATTGTGATGGCAAGAAAAACATAAATTTCATTACAGTTTGTGTCAGTCCATTTTGTAACTCGCGAATGAGGACCGAGTTCCGTATTGTTTACAGTTTGTTTGTGGTACCTATTTGTTTCCAAAGCAACAATGTTTGCACAGTCATTTGTTAGTAATAACACAAAAAATTCAAGTTCGGTTGATTCTGAAGTAATAATGTTATTTGTTACACCTGAAAAACTCGGATCAAAATTATGTACCAAATGTTTTTTACCTCCATTATGCCAGGTGTAGAAAGTCTTCATTTTTTTCGCATTTACATTTATGTTTTCAACACTTTCATCACTATCACTTGATTCACCTGTCACACAATTTTCCTCACTTTCAAAACTTGAAACATCGGAATCTAAAGACTTGAAATAATCAATTTGTTCTTCTGGTCGCAAAACGTCTGCCCACCGTTTCGACGTCATGATTGTGCCATGAAGCATTTGCGGTAAATACCGCGAAAAATAAAATACGTGTGTTGTTCAGAAACAGCTTTACGTGCAATCTGTTGTGGGGAAGAAAACTACGTGAAGTTCCAAGCAAAACAAATAGCACTCGCATACGATCACGGCAATACGTGAGCCGCAATAAAATAAAATAGAGCACGATAAAAAAGTGTGTGTTGTTCGCAAGAAGCTTTGTGTGCGCTCTATTGTGAGGAAAAGAAACTAATCAAGGTTTCAAGTGACAGAAACAGATAGCACTTGCTTCTAAAACATAAATATGCGCGCGAGTACAATCTTCAGGCGCAGTAAAAAGAAAAATAGCGAAATCGAGTTATCTCGAGCATAGCAATGGCGTGCACAGTTACACAGCTCGAGATAACTCAAGCGTAGCAGTTAAAGGGTTAAGCACACAGCCCCAGAAAACTTCTACTTGTGTCTGATCAGTTGGCTGCAGCCAGTCTTTAATTGCTTTCGTCTTCTCCGGATCTATTTCTATCCCTTCAACAGACACTACATGTTCCAGGAATTTCACTTTTCTTTGGAACAGATTACACTTTTTGGGAACTAACTTCAAATTAGCTGCTGTTACCTTCTGAAACACTGAATCAAGATGTGTCAGGTGTTCATTGAATGTCTTCCCTGTGACCACAATGTCATCTAAATAATTCTGACAAATATCATAAGTCTTTCAAATGTTACTGGGGCATTACATAGTCCAAAAGGCATGACCTTGAATTGCCAAGTTCCTTTTCCTTGAACAGAAAAGGCAGTCTTCTCTCTATCCTCTGGAGCCCTTTCACATTGCCAGTAGCCACTCTTCGTATCTAAGATTGAGAACCATTGGGATCCAGCCAGGGTATGCAGTGTGTCACCTATCTGAGGAAGTGGGTACGAGTCTTTCCTGGTCACATCATTCAGCCACCGATAATCCACACAAAATCTTATCGAGT
Organism: Medauroidea extradentata; assembly: GCA_003012365.1. Lineage (NCBI taxonomy): Eukaryota > Metazoa > Arthropoda > Insecta > Phasmatodea > Phasmatidae > Medauroidea > Medauroidea extradentata. Next base: position 42,841 of record PNEQ01046615.1, on the reverse strand, counting down.
CATCAGTCTTCTTAACAAATAGAATCAGAGATGACCATGGGCTGATAGATAGTTCTGTCACATCTAGATTCTTCAGTTTCTTCAGAATACCATCAACCACCTCCTGTGAGGCCAGAGGCAGATACTTGGTAGGTCTGGCCTCCCCTGTATCAATATGGTGGCATGCAATGTATGTTCTACCAAGATCACGTGAACCACATGAAAAAGCATTTTGATTCTTCATTAAGAGTTCTGCAACAGCCTTCTCTTGTCTCCAGTCCAGGTTTTCCTTTGTCCTCTCCAGGTGTTCTGTAAGTGGTTCTGGCATTGTACCTCACCAAGCCCTCCCTTATGGCCTTTGACTCAGTTGTGTTTATCTGGGAAACCTTACGCAATCCAAACATGGCACCCTCCTCAAGTTGAATTGCCTTGGCAGTCAAGTTTATCATTCTAACAGGAAAATTTTGTGAACTTGATGAAACCAAAGTCCTTGCTATAAGCACTCCCTCTTGTCATAGGCTCAATTAAACCTAAGCGCCTCATAAATTTTCCTACACAACGCCCTGGTATCACAATTTCACTAGACTCAGTGGTCTGACTACAAACTACTGGGCAGCTGACTGGTGATGATAATTCTGGTTGTGGTGTCAGTACCAACTCGGTTTCACCTACCCTCAAGACCCTCAGTTGACTGTCAATGCAGCATCCTAGTTTGTGCAGTACATCTAGTCCTAGTTAATATGCATCAGCAATATCTGCTATGTAGACTTCTTGTTGTAGCTTGAGAAAGGGTTAAGTTGCACACTTTTCTTTCCTTTCACTGGTGTTGTCTCACCAGTTACAGTTGTTAACAGGCATTGTCCGATATTTCAATCTCGAGATTGCTGGGAAACGGCCCTATTATGATGTCCGGCAGGACAACAGTAATGATCGCCCCTGTATCAATAACCATCTGACAGGGTACATCATCCAGACTGCCTTCTACCAGCAATGCATCAAGTTCCTGTTTCACTGAACGTACTTGAAGGAATTATGGGGCCTTGCCTCCAGTAATCACCGAACTTCGCCCCTCAAGACCGGTGTTTACATGTTTCGTGAATTTTGATCTGATTGGTTGGTCTCACCTGGCTCTAACCAACTCTGCTGGCAATGACATTGATTGCTGTTTTAATTTCCTACAGGGTATTCTCTGCGCTGTTCCCCTCTTCGTCACTTGTTACTTTTTCTGCTCGCACTGCACGCTGATTCGCTGGCACCTGCTGCACTGACTCAACTTCCAGTGCACGGGTTAGAGCATCTTGCATGGTTTGAGGTACTGCCAGTAATACTGCTTGTCGCACCTCCATGTCAGCAATGGCATCAACGAAGAACCCAGTGGCAAGCACATCTCACACCTCTTCTGAACACCCCTTGAGTGACAGATGGGCTAGTCTCACATTGCCCTGCCAAAGTTCCTGAAGTGACACCACATGTCGCTGGCTGCAGCTTCAAAGTTGGACATGGTGAGCATGTCACAAATAGCGGTCCCGTAGTACAGCTCTAGGTGATGTCGTTCAGACAAAGACTGGAGTATTTTGAGTGCAGGGCCCCTCAACACTGCTGCCAGGTAGTAGGCACGTTGCTCTTCTGTCCAACCATTCAGGTTTGCAACAATCGTATATTGGTGCAGATATTCACGCAATGGAGTTTGGCCATCATAAGGGGCTGGTCTTATTGTAAACCCGTTTTCAGCCCCAGGCATGACAATCACAGCTGTAATTGTGTGCTGTGATACTCCTGCCACAGATCTGGACGTCGCAGACTACTTTTCGTCGCTACCATCATGCCTCGGTTCTGGCTTCGTCATGCTGCTATCCCGACACACAGATGGCTGACCACCTGCTTGTCACTGTATAAATTCCTCCTATTCCGTTCTTAAGTCACTCAGCTCTTTCTGCAGGTTGTCTTTCACCCTTACGATTTTCTTGTCGACAAGTTCTACCCTTTCACTAACACTGTCAATTTTATGGCCCACCAATTCGCTGATATTGTCAATTTTTAGGTCCACCATTTGAGAAACACTCAATTTTCTTGTCCACATACGTACTGCTCTATTTTCGTATGTACTACCTCAATGATTTCTTCTATTTTTTGGTCTACATTCTAATTAATACTGTCGGTTTTCTTATCTACATTCTCATTAACATTGTATATTTTAATTTTTGTAGTTAAACCACTAATTTGCCTAGCTATTTGGCTACTCAGTCCCTGTATTAGGGTTCGCTATCCTTCTAACTCACTAGCCATTTTTCTTGTAAGCATAAACTTATAACCTAAAACTTCCAATCTTAGAAAACTTGACGAGTTAGTCTAAATATACAATAATGGATACTGATTTTAATATTGTTTTAAATTTAATTTTAAAAAATTGCCTCCATCCCACTTCTGACATCAGTGTTACAAGTTGGGGCTAGGTACATTGCGAGATGGAGGTCTTTGGTAAAAGAAAAGAAAATAAATAAAGCTAACCTAAATTATTTACAATTATGTACACCAAAATATTCTCCATACGTCACTAATGATTAATTTTTATTAAATAAAACATCAAACAACACAAATAATGACTGTTTACCTAAAGGTTATAAAATCTAAATAATATAATGACAGTCCTATATACAAGTTCTCTGTTCTTGAACTATCTCTCTCACCATTTATAAATGGTGGACCCACTGTCCTAGCATGAGCACTGACGAACCTCTTGTAGCCCAGAAACTCTGTCACGCTACTTGCCGCAATGAACCTCGCCGGATGCCCTTGACACTTCTCACAACCCAATACTTCTCGCCCCTCATCACTATCACTTCAACTCACACCAGACACCTGCCGGCAAAAAAACTCTCCTGTCTCTGCTATAGCTCTCTTTTATACCCTTACTCTAAAGTCTCGAATTTTCGCGGCAAGTCTTTATCTCAAAGCTCTTAGAAGGAGGTCGTATCTGGGTCAAGCACCATCCTGCAGAACAGAATACGCACAGGAATACTCTAAGACCATGATAACTGCTGTCATTCGGGTCTTTACAAAACTTGAGATATGCGTGCAGGTGGCCGCCACCACACGTCGCAAAAAGGTAACATGAGCGGCCCAATGCACGCTGAATCTCTTTACTCTTACCGCTGCTATATCAGCTTACACTGCTCACCGATTATCGCAGCATCGCAAAAGTTAACACGAGCCGCACAGTGCAGTCGGCGGTCTCTTAGCTCTGCCCCCACAGTATCTTCTTACACCGCTCAGCAAGATAGTTGCGGCTCGCAACCGTATAAACATTATATGGTGCAGTCAACAAGAGTGTGCGAGAATAATGTAACCTTGGCTGTTTGAAAATCTCGGTGCGGTTACGTGTAAAGATGGCGAGTACCTACAACTTATCTGCAAAATTGAATTTAGGAGGGAATATCAGTGAAAATTATAAAAATTTTCTGCAGGCCTTCAAAATATATTGGGAGATTTCCGATTTTTAACTGAAATATGAACGAAGGAAGGTTGTAATTTTCTAAAAATAGTTGGAGCTGAGGTCCTTCATGTATACGATACTTTCACCTTCACAGATGATGAAGAAAATGACACATAAGGAGCATGTTTTTCCTCTTACTGGACACTTCACTGGAGCTTTAATTCAGTGGAACCTCATTATAACAGTGAATGGCTTTAGTTTTTGACATACCAAAATGAGATTGGTAAAGATGCTGGAGCACAGTTTGTTGCAATGCAGTGGGGACCATGATTCGCTCACCCAGGAACACTAAACTATCTTCAATACAATCTCATATCAAAATGTAAAGTAGAACTTCACAATGTTAGGTACTTTTGTTTCAGATGTAGGCCAACCATCAAAAAACAAAGTGCTTAACTGTGTTAGTAAAACATTATTTTTGCTGTGTTGTTAGAACAGGGATTTCTTTTCATCCGAAATGTTGAAGGAATGTACAATTTCATTCAAAGAGCATAAAAAAGACAAGGCCTTAGAAATTGTGATGCTTAGAATTATGAACTAAGTGAAGTTAAGGGAATGTACAAAAGTAGGCCTATCAAAAGAAATGCAGATTTACAAATGGAGGATTATCACTATACCTTGTGTATACACTGTAATTGGAATTACAGTTATCTGTTGTGTGTTTTAATACTTACCTGGAACTGTAAGTGAAACTGAGTAAATTGATATATTCTGCTTATGCTAATTTTGTAATGTAAGACAATAATTTATCTGTAATTTTATTAAATTTTAAAGCCCCTAATTAACATAAGCTTGTTATTCTAATTTGGGAAAATTATTAATTTTTTTATCAGCTGTATTTGGAAAGACTACTGCTTACTGATATTCAACAGAATATCTATGTTTTGGAATGTTAATAAGTAACTTACTATGCTGAATTATTTTCTCTAAGTAAGAGATGTTTTTTTATTTCTCTTGTCTCTGAGGCGATTGTTTAGACAGACGCTATTGTCGGCGTCTATTTATCTTTCTTTTTGGCTTGACTCACATCCTGATAAGATGTTTGCAGTAGGCAATTAAGATGGCCAAGGATGCCCATCTTATACATTGTAAGGGGTGGCCAAGATCATAATATATGTTTATGTCAACAGGAACGGATATAGTCTGTGCATAAATTTGTAGCCACTGGCATATTTTGACACATGAAACTGCAAATAGTTTGCTATACATTTTATTAAAAAAACTAAACTAAACACATTGTGGAACATCTGTTAGGGGGGAGCTGAGGACCCAACCGCCCCTCCTCCCTTATGGGTGCCCTAGAAAATGGCGCATGTTACTGCTGCCATCCTAAGATAGGAACTCTTGGGAGCGAGTTTAGGTTGAGGATAAATTTATGAAAGTATTGCAGTTTTAAGAAGACAAATTTTTGTATTGATTAGCTATGTTTTTAGTGAACTGCAAGACAGTGTGGGAAGCACATTTGCCATTGTTCACGAACCTCTTATCATGCTATTTTATGAAAATTAATTTTGGCTTTGCATTAATTTGTGGAAAAACTGTTAACAAAATTTTGAACTCTAAATTTTTATTACAGTAAAACCTCTCTGTAAAGACCCCTCACGGTTCCCTAAAATAAGGTCTTTATAAAGACGTTTAACTGTAAAGTAAAACCCCATGGTTCTTGAGGAAAGGGTTGTTATAGGGAGGTGGTTGTTTTAAAAGGGGTTGTTACAAAGGGGGTTTACTGTAGTATTTCCATGCCTCTTTCACTCGTTTGTACAACTGTTGTATTTTGGACAAATTTAATTTTGTGAATTACTGTACAGACTGAGAACTCTTTAAATCTTACCAGAGGTATGAGAGTAAAAGCGCCATTGCTCTTTCCGACTGAACTAAGCCGAGGAAAGTGTATGAAAGTTGTGTGTAGTAAGACTATTTCAGAGAGAGAATATTTGGTGGAAGTATAGTGGTATGTTTGTGTCATGAAGAAAGAATTTATTTTAAAACTCACAAAATTTTTAATTTAGGGAATAGCGCCTAATTATGAGTATCTTTCGCTACCATCCTCAGTTATTTTGTTCTAATAAAAGGGAATATTTCATATTAATGGTATACTGTGTTCTTTTAAATGTAGCCTGCTATTAGGCTATACATATACATCAAAAAATCTATGTCCACTACAGATTATCTGGCGCTCCAAAGCGGGGCATCGAAAAGACAAGAGTTCTTTATCATTTTCTGTACGTATCACGTAATTTTTCCTGTGTTGCTATGGAGCCTGAACTACGTGAAGAGGGATATTTCCTTAGGGAATCTAGACGGTCACAGAAAATTATTAACCTAATTCATAAAATAAATTCTAGTTCCGAAGACATAAGCTCTGGGAGTGATAAGAATCTTGGTGACCTCGCACGACCTTGCTCAGGAATGTGACATAGCGGCGAGTGATGCTAACTTAGCCTACGCATTAGACGGGACCCAAGTTACCACAGCGGCGCACAACTTAACTGGAAAACCAGGATGTACTTTTAACACTTTGAACTCTATGCCTGTATACAATACGAGCACCCAAGTATCCTGTAGCGAACGATGCCCGTATCTTGCATGGGCAGCACTTTTCATTGTTGTTATCAATGTGTTTCACATTGTATACTGGCATCGTTCACTGGTAGAAGCGAAGGGAGTTTGTAGTTTGTATTATTACCGCGAGATAGAAGCAGGAGTACTCAGTAGAGAGTTTACCAAAATGGGAAAGGAATAGAGTGCAATGCGCTCATATTTTATATTAGGAACCATATTTTGTCGACAATAGGAACAAAGGTTTTATAACAGACTGTCAAACGCGAGAATCGATAGTTTCTCCAGTTTATTTTACAGGGGTACCATTAGATAGCAGTAGTTTACAGATATCATTTCCTTTTTTTCTGGATACATTTATACTAATGTAGACACTCTAGAACAGTTTCGCACGTATTTTTAGTTATAAACCATTGATGTCACATGAGTTTTCATAATGAGTTATGGCTTCTAAAAGGCAAAGGCGCTCACTGAAAAAGAAATTTACGAGTTGTTGGAAGAACGAAGTTCTGGATCTGAATTGACTGACAGTGACAAAGATCCTAACTACGAACCCGAAGAAATAGAATTAGGCAAGTGTCGTACCTTATTTTGTTATATGCATACACATTTATATGTGTGTGTCTGTCTCTGTGTTCTGAATACCTGTCGTGGTATTTTTTTATAATGAAACTGAATATGTGTTCATGGCTTTCTTTTTTATTTATTAGAAGGTGAGAGCAGCGATGAAGTACAAAATGAAGCAGTCTATACAGATGTTCTTCATGTAGAAAATGAAGGCCAAAGTTCTGGTAAGTTGAGTGAAGTTTGTATAGTAAATTTTACTAAGAACCAACATTTATTTTTCCCAAAACTATGTATGAGTGAGTCTTGTATAAAAAAACCTAGGACACTAAATCAGTTATCGTTTGTAACTTTCATTGTTACTTTACTACCCATAAAAACCAACTTGTAAAAGCCAAATTATGAATATAAGTGTGAAAAATTGACAATGAGAGTACACCCAGGAAACAACTGCACTATTTTCACACCCTGAATGTCAAAAAAATTTCACTTCCGCCTCCTCCCCTCATACGATATCCACAACACATGATCCGAAGCTATATAATTACCCACAGTGTACAAATATCTCATACAAATATATGTGTCTGTGAAATATAGCAGAAGAATTGTAATTGTTTTTTATTGTTTCAAAAATGTAATCGAAAATTTTGTGCACTTTTAGGCCATATAACAACAGCCCAGTTTTTAATTTCAGCAAAAAAATAAACCATTTTCGCTGTAGCAAGGATTGCCAGTGTTTAGAAAGTTTTCTCAGGGTAGTGTTTCTTCCTCATGTACTTGCATTCTGCCATCTATCCTCACCATTTAATATCACCTCATTAATTTTTTCTATTTTACTGGAATGTTAAGCTAGTTTCTCCGGTTGGGCAGCTGGCACTGACGAGCATGAAAAATTCATTACTTGTAAGTGAACATTGTAGGTGCAGTTTTCATTGACTGTTTCACTTCTAAATGCAAATGTACAGTTGCGAATCGCAAGAAAGATGAATGAGATCAGAGTAAATGACAGAAGTCTAAAATAAAATTCATCCTGTATCATAAACCGAACACGGTGGAGCAGTAGTAAAACACTCGCCTCACATTCAGGAGGAGTTGGGTTCGATCCGCGGCTCCAGCCATCCAAATTTCAGTTTTCCATGGTTTTCCGAAATCACTCCAGGCGAACGATGGGATGGTTCCTTCAACAGGTCCTGGCCGACTCCTTCCCCATGTTTTTGTACTAAGGACTTATGCTGTTTGAGGGCACGTAAAACGTCCAAATAAATAAAAAATCTGAATTTCTCATAAAAGTATGAGAAGGTTTCCTGTTATCAAAATATATATTTTCTTCCCCGTCCCTCCAGATGAGGACCAACCACTGCCGATCCAAGCAGAAAACTGACCTCGACAACCAGCCTGAACTTCCGGTTTTTGAAGAAACTACAGTGCCTTTATATGAGAACAGTAGCGAGTTGGATTGTTTCAGTGCTTTCTGCGACTCTGACGTGATAAAAACTATAAAATCTGAAACCAACAGGTATGCATCTTCGACTATTGACAAGTTGAAACGACAAAATAAATTGAAAAAGAATTCACTTTGGCATAAATGGAGTACAGTGACATTGCATGAAATGTATTATTTTTTTCTGTCATTTTGCACATGTGTGTTGTGAAACTTCCAAAGATAAATGATTACTGGTCGACGAACCCATTTCTACAGACAGGATTTGCAAGCCATTTGCTATCACGAGACATGTTTTCAGCCATATTGTATATGCTACATTTGAACAATAATGCCACCCAGGGAGAGCCAGGACATGACCCTCTTCATAAAACTGAGGTCTTTCTTCAATGCATTTGTGGATAAATGTAGGAAAAATTTTGCTCCATCAGAAAACTTAAGTTGATGAAGTTATATTTCCATTTCGTGGCAGAGTAGGGTTTAGAGTTTGTATGAAATACAAGCCGAATAAGTATGGGATAAAATTTTCCCTGCTCTGTGATTCTGAAACTGGCTACATGCTGAACTGTCAAATTTATTCAGGCTCAAAAGGAAATGTTAACAATATTATTTCAAGTGTGGTGTGCATTGTGGTTGCAGTATCTAGGGAAGGGCCATACGTTGTACATGAATAGATTCTACACAAGTGCAGCTGTACTCACTATGCTGTGGGAGAACAAGACGTATGCTGTGGGTACCGTCATGAAGAATAGGAATGGTACGCCTGCCAATTTCAAGACATCCAAATTGAAAAAAGTAGAAACTGTGTTTAGTAGAAAAGATTGCATTCTAGCAGTGAAATGAAGAAATACCAGGGATGTGCTCTGTCTTACAACCAAACATAAGGCAACATCCAGTGTCGTGTCAGTGAAAGCCAAAGGTGGCCATGTAAACAAATCAAAGCCAGATGCTATTATAGATCACAACATCAACACACAGGTGTTGATAGATCTGATCAGCTACTGAGCTATTATCCATTTCAATAAAAAACAATGAAATGGTGGAAGAAAACATTTTTCCTTTTGTTAGTCATGGCAGTTGTAAATTCATACATTGTGTTCAAAAAGAAGACAGGAAAATATGTTTGCATAGCTGCATTCATAACAGCACTTGGAACCCAGCTGTCAGAAAAAGATGGACAAGTCATCAGTGATTCACCTCGACCAAGCACCTCAGCTGACAGATTGTCTACACGACACTTCCCAGAAAAGTTCCACCTACTACAAACAAAGTCAATGCCACGAGATATTGAAAGGTTTGCTCCGACAGAGGTAAAAAAGAGACGGGGAAGACACTCAGGAAAGAAAGTAAATAGTATTGTAAAGATACAGTTGTGTGTACCAGCATGCTTTCACTACTAATTTGAAACATTTTACTGTATTTGTAAAATTGTATATTGTACTCGAACTTGTAATATTTTTGGGCATGCATATTGTTTTTTTATATTTACACATGACATTTTTATTCACTGATAAAAATTTCACATTTAAAAATATGAAAGTGTCTGCAAAATTAAAATGTGGTAAATGATTCATTTTTATAAAATTAGATACGAATATCAATACTTTTTTGTCAAGTTAAATTTCTTTCTTCATATGTAAAATCTAATTTTACACTGACCTTTTGTTACTGGGTTTTGCCATAAGAAATTTTTTGATATATTGTTATATGTAAAAATGTTTAGAAAGATAATATGGTAAATTGTTTCTACAAAAGTAAATGCAAAATTTCCATTTTTTTCCCAAATAAATGTGTACTTAATTTACAAAATGGAATATTATAGGCCAACTTTTATATCAGATTTTGTGTTTGTTTGTTGCATTTATACAATTATGTTCATTGATGTTTGTATGTTTATGTGTGTTTCTGTGATGTGTAATTTAATATATCTGGACGCCAACAAAGAAATCTGAAGGCTAATTTTTTTTTCGTACAAAAATTTTTTTCTAACGTTATGTGCACTTTCTAACAAACTGAAACATCAAAAAGTTGGTCAGAGAGAAACTTTTTTGCTATTCAAATTAGATGGGAATGAAAGCTAGGAAGTTGTTCATAGTGAGCTAAATCTATTTTTAAAAACATAGCTTTTGCCATTCTCTTGTTTATAGCTTATGAAATATGTGGCGTATTATTGTCATGGGCTCGCCCTACAAACTCGAAAGCTGACTGTCGCTTGAAATGTTGGTTGAAGAGAAAAAAGTCCTGTTATCTTTGCTGACTATGAGGTTTAACTGGAAAGGTTAATAAATAAGATACAGGCTACCTTTAGTCAGCAGTTTTCTTCGTCCGTCCCATTTCCTAAACTACTTCAGTAGCGGTGTCTCACAGCTGAGCGATTCATTGCATATGTTGACTGATTTCTAAATAAAATTTAATGTGTGTAATTTTTGGTTAAATAACAATAAAACAATAAAAGCCATAATATAGGTAGGCTAAAAGAAAGGAAGCAAAATATTGTACTGATCTTATTCCAGTATTTTTCACATACAATTAACGCATTAAGGAAACTTTAGAAGAAACAGGATGTTCCAAACAAACCATTTACGCTATTAGGAAGAAACAATAGCTACACAATAAATCAAACTAACATAAAATATTGAAACAAATTTAAGGCAATGATCCTTCATTTCTGCTACTTATATGGTAACTATTTTTAAAATCCTAAATTGGAGTAAATATAAAAATAAAACTCCTATACAGTTTGTTTATAAGGTTTCACTACGTTGTCTAATTTGTTTCCTTTGCAGAAAATGTTATCTGATTTCGGTAAGTTTTTGACTGACGAAAATTTGTAATTACCTTCAATTTTATGTTTAAGTATTGAAAAAACTACATAATGTACTGTAAAATAAATTTAAACAATACTAAAAGACATATTGTTTTATACATGCTCTCGTTTAGGCTTAAGATATAATTATCAAAGAAGTGGATAGAGGAAATGAGTGATATACCTAAGTTGACATCACGGCAGAACATTAATATACTCTCTTTTGTTTGATAACCGAGTGTGGTGGAGCAGTGGTAAAGCACTCGCCTCGCATTGGGGAGGACCTGGGTTCGATACCCGGCTTTGGTTATCATGATTTTGGTTTTCCAGGCTTTTCCCAAATCACTCCAGGCAAATGCTGGGATTTTTTTTTTTTTTTGTACAAAGACCATGGTCAACTCCTTCCCCCTTTAGTCTCATGTATCTCTACCAAGGCCTTGTGCTATTAGAGGGTACATAAAAACGTTCAAATAAGTAAATAAATAACATCCCCCTCTCCCAGTTTTTATAATTTGTTATTTAAATAATGCTAACTTAAGCACGTAGAACTGAAGTTTTATTGTTAAAGTTTCTAATTTATACATGCTTAATTTAAAAAAACGATGCAACAAGGTCACTGTCACTGAAAAAAAATCTTGCCCTTCCCCCAAGAAAAACCTGAAATGACGCCGCTGGGAACAATTTGGTGGCATGTTATTTCAAAGTTCAATATTTTATTTAAGCTATAGCAACGACAGATGCACAGAATGTGTTGCGTTTATTTACTAACCAAAGTGCCATTAGTAATTAATTGTTTTACAAATAAATGAAAACATTCTTATAAACACCATGTTCTAATACGAATTCTTTGACATTGTGTATGGTTTTCGTCGGAACACAATACTATAGACAAGCCGATAATTAATTTACATTACAATGAAATCACAATAAAGCATTCATTTTCTTGTTTTAACAATTACGATTGACGTTCCGCCGCCTAGTTGGCAGGCTGATTTATTTAGACACTTCGCGTCAAGATTCCAGCAATTATTTTGCTATCTAGTGTTCAAAAAATATCAGATTAATGTTTTTTATAATTAAAACTAAATATGTTAAATAATATACATCTTCTCGATAGTCAGATGCTATTCTTTATTATTATTATTATTATTTTCATTATTATTATTATTATTCCTTTTAACGGAATATTAGCGGATATTGTAACAAAATTTAGCGGGCTGAAATTCTTCGACTTGGCAACACTGTCCGATATTCGCTTAGCAGAGTTAGAGCAAAGGCTAATGAGAGTTGAACGAGAGCAACGAGGCGCCATTATCACTGCCGGTCCATCCCAATCCCATGATCCTCTGTGTGGCCAACAACCTTCACTAGCGGCGATCGATACAGTTATATCCACGCAACAACATACTATGTCCAACATGGATGTAAACAAACCACCTCCTGGACAGACAAACACTTGCTTGTTACATACACCTGCCAATATATTCTGTTATTCATCAACGCAATGGGCAGAGCATTTGCCTACCTTTTCTGGATTCACAAATGAAAACCCCTTGTCACACTTGAAGAGATTGGAGGAGTATTTTTCATATTTTTCCTTAAGTTTAGAGGTAAATTCCCGGTGCATTGACAACAGTTTTAAGGACACAGCTCGTTATTGGTAGGAGCCGCAAAGTAAAGATTTACACTCTTTTAGAGGATTTCAAGGCAGGATTTTTAAAGCATTTCTGGAATGAAAAAGTTCTAGGGAATATTAGAGCTAGACTACACCATGAGAAGTTTGACCCCAGGAAGTCAAAGTCACTCGAACAACACTTTTCAGCGAAGTATTTGAAATAACTAGGCATCTAACTGTGCCAGTGGAAGACGAAGAGTTTGCGGAGATTCTCATAGCTCAATTACCACCAAGATACCAGGACAGATGGGCGGACAGACCTTTCACAAATCTCAGCGAATTCCGACACCAATTGCTGCACATAGATCAGTCGGAGTAACAGACAGTTGATTTCCATCGGTCATACAATGAGCTGACTAACACCCACTAACCATCGTATCAGCATCCTGGAGATAGACAAGACCCACCTCAACACAGTCAAACACCTCACCCCTACCACTGCCAACAAAATTATAACCAAGATCAGAATTCTCCTAAACAAACTCACCAGTACCAGAACAGACCCCTTCGTCACAGAGTTAACACAGTATCTCAGCAGCGTAGTAACTACAGTGGTAGTCTGCACTTTGTAACATGGTATAAGTTCATGGCTATGAGACTTTATAGAAGCCAATGAAGTAGAGGAGTGGATCAAAGGAAAGGACAATCAGAATCTATGTGGTCACTGTGATGTACAGGTCTATGGTGTTGAATAAATGTTTTTTAGAACAAGAAACATTTTCAACACCAACCAAAATCACGGTGGACACAGAAATACAGTCTGGGGTAGACATCGCTACCAACCTGATTATCAAGAAGGTAATTCTAGCTACTATGGAAATACAGGCATAGAGGGAAATAAAAGTAATCAGAATCAGGGGCTTATACTAATTATTTGTAATGTAAGACACTAATTTATCAGTAATTTTATTCAATTTTGAAGCCCCTAATTAACATGTAAGCCTGTTATTCTAATTTAGGATAATTTTTTTTTTAATCGGCTATATTTGGAATGTTAATAACTTACTATGCTGAATTATTTTCTCTTAGTAAAATATGTTTTTTTTTTTCCTCTTCTTTCCCCGAGGCGATTGTTTGAACGGACACTATTGTCTGTGTCTCTCTTATCTTTCTTCTTGGCTTGACTGATAGGAACTCTTGGGAGCGAGTTTAGGTTGAGGATAAATTTATGAAAGTCCTGTTGTTTTAAGAAGAGGCACAAATTTTTCTATTAATTAGCTATGTTTTTAATGAACTGCAAGACAGCGTGGGAAGCACGTAAAGCCATCGCTCACGAGTCTCTTATCATGCTATTTCATGAAAAATTATTTTTGGCTTTGCTGTAATTTGTAGAAAAACTGTTAACAAAATTTGGAACTCTAAATTTTTATTATTTCCTTGCCTCTTTCACTCGCTTGTAAAACTGTTGTATTTTGGACAAATTTTAATTTTGTGAAATTACTGTATAGACTGAAAACTCTTATTAAGTCTAACCAGAGGTCGCTTATGCCGACTGAACTAAGCCGAGAAAAGTAGCTGATGCCCTAAGTAGGGCATGTTCCAATTCTCTTGTTTCTGATATTGATGTCTCTTTGAATTAAATTGTACATTCCAACAAAACAGCAAAAATTATGTTTTACTGACACACTTTTTTTTTATGGTTGGCCTGGCCTACATCTAAAACTAAAGTATCTGCTATTGCAAAATTCTACTTTAAGTCCGTTGCTCCTATAAAGGAATATTAATTTACCCTGTGCGACTGTCGCACTGATTTATCCAACACACTCTCCGCTTTGCTGGTTTACTATGCCGTACCATTTAGATCCTTCCTCTTTCGGGGTGTGCTCATATCCCAATCGTGGCCATGACACCAGACAACTCTGCTCAGCCATGATGCATGCTACCATTTTACAGCTTAAAGCTGACCTGAGGTGTATAGGGCTGAGATGCATCCAACGCTCCACTCAGCCTAGATACTACCATGCATGCCGGAGGGCGCACAGCACTGTGCAGGAGCTCATGCTGGCATAGCGGAATTTAGGGTCTCGCCAGAAAAAAAATCAGGATCTTCAGTTGCCGTGAGCCCGGTCTGTCCTCAGGGACATTCTTGACACTCAACCCTCTCGAGTGGTCAATGTCCAAAAGGCTCCACTCACTCCCACTTCCCTGCTGATGGTCAATGTCTGAGAGTTGCAATCAGTGTACCTACATCCTGAAACCTTCCTTACTTAAACGCTACAGGTTGATGTCCGATAGGTGCCAGTAGCCCACACCATAGGTTGTTGACGTTCATGAGGCGCAACCTGTGCATATCCTCGTAATATATGTCAACCCTGGAGACTCCTCTACCTTACCCAACTTCTAAACCAACGAGTGCCAGGCCTGCCCAGTAGGCTTGCGCACGACATGTTGGTTTTACTCACGTTTCACGCATCCTATATCCAAAAAGTTGACCACAGATATGGCCGGTAGTAGTTCAGTTTCCATTCGGCACCACACAGATATGTACCCCAGATTAAGTGAATAGTTTTGTAGAGTATCAGTGTTTAAGAATGATTGTGAATTATTATAAATACCAGTGTATATATTAGTGTACCACAAGACTTGTGTTTTTCAATACAGTGACTTAAAAACTATTCAGTCTCTCATGTTCATTAATAAATTTAAATGTATAATGACACCTTGGAAATTAATTTGTCTTCAAGCGGCAACATACGTGATATAGAGGAACATATGCGTTAAACAACCCTACAAAGATACAAACAGTGCAACTAGCAATCCCTTGGACAGGGGACCCATCAACTCTCCAGGATTTGTGCTCCCGATATCAGCCAACTCTTGCTAGTGTCTCAAGCTCCTGAGGACACCTCCAAATCTCAGAGAGATCTTAAAGGAAATTTGACACCCTTAGAAAGCCACTCATCAGCCTGCTTAAAACCCCATCTAAGCCCAAGACTGGGCATGTGTAGAAACTTTTCGAAGAGTGGCATCAGCCTGCTCGCATCTCTACTAAAAAAATTACTGGACACACTCTTCTAGGTGAATGATGTACACCAACCCCCATATAAGTAACGCCTAGTCCCTTGAAACTCCAGTGACCTCCCTGAGCTCTACCAGTACTTCACTTGCCGGACAGCAGAGATATCACTGTATTTAGCTCGCTCTGTGTGCACTCCTTCTCTCAGTCTCGTGCTCATGTACCGCAACCCACACAATGATCCATTAGACACCCTTTTAGAGAAACCCCGAAGTAGAGGCGACAAACATAATATAAAAATATTTCGTCAAGAGTTATTTTGCTAATCCATTTAAACTAAACCTTGATAGTCATCTTTGTTTGTTGACAGCATTTTTCTTTTCCCAAATCTAAAAACATATGTTTTCTGTTCATGTTACTTAAGTGTTTGAATTCTCCTTGTTAACATCAAGCAAGCTGCTAGTTTTCTCCCTCCTCTCCCATGAACAAACTCCATAACTCCAGGAAGAACAGAGCTTTATGTCACACTATAATCTGTCTTATGTAACTTATACATATTTTGACATTTCTCTTCTGAGAAATGTGTCCGAGTTCCATTGTTTGGAGCTTTATACCTACCTGGCGTCCTGGAAAGGACTGTCTCTGCAATCCTGTTTGTAGACACACTTCTCAGAAGTGAACTGTCAAAAATGTGGAATACTTAAATGATGAATATATTACTGTCCATCATTCACAGTTCTGTAATAATTTTTGTTGCTGCAAATTTAATATTATTTTTATACAGTACTTTCAATTACAAATTTTTAGTTGCACCAACATACAGTTTTAAAATTATGTAAGCTAATGGTAAACTGCAGTAATTGATCATTATTGTTGGACAATATGGACAGTTTATACTGGTGTGTAACATCACTGTTAGCAAAATAATTTTTATATTACCAGTATCATTATACAATTTCCACATCTTAGCCAAAAACTGACACAACTAAACAGGCAAAGCCCTGCCTACTTTCCTACATATAAAATCCTAGCACAAGTACTTAATTCAGAAGCTTCACTGAACTAAGTCAGAGAGCTATGAAGATGGAGAGTGAGTGGTATGTTTAGTTTATGTTTTCTGTTACAGCATGGATATAACCAAGAGGGGAAGATAGGGCTTATATTATAACCTCCTTACCCTGATTAGTCTTTACAAGAAAATTGTTTAAAAATCAAAAAATATTTTTACCAGTAAAATATTCTATGTTTCATGTTGAAAACTGCTAAAATAGTACTATTTTGCATCATGAAATCCACATTTTCCTGGGGTAAGACCCCTGGACCCTCCAATTTGAAGAGGTTGTCAGTGTTTATTATACATGCTATTCTATGATTTAACTCTCTTCCCCCTCCTCCCCATCATACTTAAATCCTGGCTACGTCACTGTATTACAGGCAATTGACTCAACAATGAGGTACAAAGAGCAGGTACTCTAGGAGGGGGTGATAGAGTTTGCACTTTATCCATCAGCACCCAATCAAAAAGAGTATCAACTACAGTTGGACTACCTGGATTTTCCTCCAACCTATTCATCTTTACAATCTGTGGAAATAAATTTGCACCAATCAATAAATTGATAGGCCCTTGAACATCACATGTTGGATCAGCAAGGTGAAGATTTGTGGAGTGTGTCCAAGAAGCTTTTGACAACTGTTCATGAGGAAAGTAGCTAGTAATTTCTGATAATACAAACATGTTTAGCCAAAACTGTGGAGCTAATTGGCCCACAGGCCCAAGAATAAAAGCTGTAATCCCTTTTGCGACATTGATATTGGTGAGAGAGAGTCCCTGTATGGGTAATGCTGCACTCTGGCGTTTCAATCCTAGATGGTTACTACATCTTTCAGTTATAAAATTTGCCTGGCTTGCAGAGTCGAGAAGTGCACTCATTGGAAATTCCCACAACAATCTTCAATCTCAACAAATGCTGTTGATAGCAACACCGTTGATGGACTTGTGTCGTGAAGGGAAGTGAGTGTGCGTCCATTTACAACTGGCTAGTCCATTAGGAAATAAGCTTCAGTGATGTAGTTAACTGCATCTGCAGATAGTGGTCCACAGTCTCAAAATGCAGCACCATGTGGTGTCTTATCAGAACAGATGCGACATGCTGACTTGGATCTGCACTCAACCACTCAATGTCCTAGACGTAAACAATTATAACACATTGTATTGAGTTTCACAAAATCAAAACGTTCTTTTGAAGATTTGCTAGCAAACAGCGTGCACTTAAATACATAGGTCATGACCAATCAGATATAGCGCACATCTGGGGGTAGCAATATAAACTGTGTTCCCAACAAAGACTGATGAATGGTTACCTTTGCCACTATTTCCTGGAGGCTGTCTGCTTACAAGGTGGGCCTCCAGCTTAGGCAGGGCTTCAAGCTCTACACATCTGCTATAACATTCTAAAAATAGTATCAATTCACCTAGAGTTGTAAGGTATCAGAGGATAGTTGAATTCCCCACTGTTTTCTCAGGTTCTCATCAAACTTCATTTCCAAAATATGAACGGGGAGTCCCACTGTTTTACTGTTAGTTCCAGTGCCTGCAGTGCACCCACATTTTCAGCAATATCAGAAAGAAACTTCTGTGCAGAAGATGAAGAATTCACGTGCACTTCAGGAGCATGCACAATAGCATCAATATGATCAGTCATATGCTGTCATTATTGAACCCTTTCATTAAAACTTTCCAAGCAATCTCATAATTTGCATCCATTAGTGTTAGTGACTGAATGATTGAGGCAGGCTCCCCTTCTGATGCCAGCTTAAGATATGACAAATGTTCAATATTTGTTAACTGTTTATTGTTTACAACAAACACAGTAAACAAATTTGAAAAGTTCACCCAATCTCTGGGTTGGCCTGTGAAGGTTGTCAGTTTTATACACGGTAAGACTATCCTTTTTGCGTGTCCTTGACAACTGGCTGATGTGTCGACGTCACGTACTGATAGTTTCAACAGCACATCCTTCATTGCCATAACCTCAAAATATATGTCATCAAACTTATCCAGACATTGCCAATGAATTTCTGGGTTAAATGTGTCCTCACTTACAGATAACAGCTGATACTGAAGATGGTCATAGTTGAAACCAGCTTTAACTGCGTCAAGATTGCGACACATAGATATAAACAAGTTTGATTTGACAGAATCTATCTTGCCTTGTTGTGCCAGTTGGAGTGCACTATTCAGTCTATTTTCAGCCCTTGCTAACCTGAGACGAACTGGAGTTAACTTTTCCATATTTATGTTGAAACATAAAAAGAACTACACGAACAACTGACTAGAAGGTCTACACAATATTCTCGCCGGAGGACCAAATGTTTCGTTGTGTAACATACAAACACTGGTTCTGATACCAAAAACACAAGTTTACTAAATATGCTGAATACAAGTTTTGAACTTCAAATAATAATGTATCGCAATGCGTCAACAGCCATATACAAAAATAAAAAACTATTGTCAAACATAAATAACAAAAAAGTCAGAGCATAACAAAGCAAAATCTGTAGTTCGACATTGCCACCAAGGAGAATAAAGAAGCATCCGGCCATGTGCCATGACAACTAAACTTTTTATGTTCCAGACCAGATGTTAATTTCTGCTTAACTTTCCTGTAACATACTTTATAGAGATGTGCTTATTTTTGTCTGTTACGAGTTCACCGGCCAACATGGGAAGTCCTTACCACAGACCATGTGTGTTCAGATGTATCACATGACTGTGCAGTAATTGTTGCTAACACAATTCTGTGAGTATCTTTTCATGTAGTTCAGGGCATGTACCTTGGCCATAAAAGTCATTGCCATGAGGTGAAAACTGCCACAATTTCTAAATGCCCTAAGTTCTTCTGTTCTACTTGTCCCTGGCCTGACGTTTGTTCGCTGAAAGTGGAAAATATAGCTTTAAAATTTAAGTTCGATACGGGAGCTGAAGTCATAGTTATTGGAACAGTGTTCCATCAATGAGCATCTATGAATGGTACTAATAACCACACACAAGTAGTTATTATGTAGTGCGGGAAATGAGCAATCAAAGTTGTTGGAGGGCAATAATTTCCACTTCTAGGGAGACCTGGTCTGTGAGCTTCCCATATCATCACTGTCCATGATAGTGAGATACTAGAAGATGTGAAAGAAACTGTGATGAGTAAACGGGCATCCAGTACAGTTGTTAGTAGGTATCCAGAGTGTTTTACAAGTGTAGGGAAATTCCATAAGGAATAATTATACAAGAAGGCCACAAGATACATGCAATAAAAATTTGGATTTTAAGGTGCAAAATTGTGCTATTTTAGCAGTTCTCATGTATAAACATTGAATATACTTTTGGTAGATTTATTAATATTTATTTAATGAATCATTCTGCTAAGGGGTCTCCCTAGTCCGTTTTTCTCAAACAGTTTAAAACATTAGAAGGTATTAATTTTTTTAGACCAAAATTCACAAACATAATTTTAACAAATTTAACATGCCTTTGAATACTGTAATTTTTTTAATGAAATTCACAAAATCCACAAACATAATTTTAACAAATGTAACATACGGTACCTTTGGATTACTGTGTTGAGCACTTGAAGTAGCAAGTAGGTGGAGAAAAACAAGGTTAGCTGTGTAGAAAGTTACACCAAGTCTAAATCACACCAGAGTGTGCTGTCCAGACATCGGATGACATCATAGCTCAGTTGTTTTTAACGTTCACAATTCACAATGTTTCACATTTAACAAAACTGCACCATTAATTTAGTGCACTATAGTTCGTGTTTTTTTTATTACACTTTTAACTTTACTACACCTCACTGTATTCGAAAATGAAAATATTATGTCAAAAACATGTTTCGACTCAATGGTCACTTAACTAATGTGTGGATACCCATTACTTGTACGTGAAGTTAATTCGTCATTCTATTCTTAGAACAAATTCCACAATAACTTGTTAAACAGTGCTCACTTTATCGTGAACTGCATATAGGGTAAAGACCGTACGCAAGGAGGGAGGTTAGAGACTTCAAACAACGACTTTTACAAGTATAAAGAAAGATATTTATACATAATTAAAATATAAAGAAACAAAAAAACATAACTTATAAGACCTTAAATATTCAAAGCCGCCTAAATATCTTAATTAATTCAGTGAAATAATATATATAGAATGGTAAATTCTAATGGTAACTCCCCCTCTTACGAAATACTCGCATATAGGGAGGGTACATTTGTTTATGGCTTTCTGTCTCATCTACTATGGAATCATAAATAAGACAGATTTTGAAGGTATCTGAAAAGAACATCCAGAAAAAAATATAAAAACCTTTGTAGTATTTGATAAATGGTTATGGTGGTGGCAGGACAAAAAATCAAGTTTTGACATTTTCGTCCATGAGTTTGATATTTTACTTCTCTGCCATATGGTTCGGTAAAGTGCTCTGCTATAAAGTATGTTCTTTAAAAATTAATTACAATGTCACTTCTATTTTACTTTGTATTTTTAAGTGGATATTAATTTATTATAATTCGTGTGAATTGATAGGCTGCAAAAAATGTTTACTGTAACACCTAGGCGTGAAGGAGCAACATCTAAAACTTATCATTCCGCCTCGAGAAAACTGTTGCAATTTGAGGTGATTTTATGGCAGAATATTACAAATAAACTATTATTTTTGCCATTATAGGTTTAAAAATTCCATATACAGTATGTAGAAACATGCTACTTTAGTTTTCTTTTTTTTTTTTTCAGCTCGGTTTTGAGTAAAATGTAGTTAAGATATTAGGAATTTTTACGAATTAATTCAGTTGTGTACGAAAAATGTGATAAGTTTCTAGGAAGTGCCACTGTGTGTAGGACAGGTCGTGAAATTTTGGCACAATTTACTGCAGTGATGTCGCGAAACGAGCGAGTTGAGTTGACAAGTTGTGTCTGACGTTAGTGCAATGTAGCGTGGCGCACTGTGTGGGTTGGAAAGCTAGCAGCCCACAAGCACTTGAATACCAGTCACTCCCCCCTTCCTTCATCATAGGTTCGCCAGACTGGGGCGCACACTACACATGCGCCAGCAAGGTCAGATGGGTTGCTCGCCTCGCAGCCCTGCCTAGTTCAGACCGCCCGAGGCAGGAAACGTGTGCACAAGTAAATCTTTAAAACTTTTCACATTCCTCAGACTTCGCGATTGGCTGATGGTTTTGGCAAGTAGGTAGTTCAAAATATATCATTACAAATTATCTTCTATACCACCGGCTGTAAAATGAAAATAATTTACTGTAATTCCCAAATAATCCGTGAGGGCTGCAGCCCAATAGCACAAACCGCTGCTGATCGAAGATTATGTGAAACAAAGGGATGACATAATGATTCATGGAAAAAGGAAAAACACCAGACGAACATGACACACGTGCAGTGGAGGTGCTCATTAAACCGAGGAGTTATCCTGAATGCAGCCAAGTGGCTGTTGTAAGTGCCATCAGTAAAATGTTTAGATCATGTGATAATCAAAGGAATGGTGCAGCCTGATTCAGACAAAAAAAAAAGCTGTCAGGGGAATGCCAGATCCCACCAATGTAATTGAGTTACAACAAAGTTTGAGGATGTTGAACTACTTAGGAAAGTCCATCCCTCAGTTGTCAGAAACAATCCAACCACCGTGGGAACTGTTGCAAAAAGGAAAGGTCTGGATTTGGGGTAAAGCTTGGAAGAAAGCCATGATGACAATAAAGCAAGAACAGATGCAGCAGCTAACCCTCGCCATTTACAAATGTAACACGCCAATCAGAATTTCAGCAGACACCTTACTATTCGGACTTGGGGCAGTTCTTGAACAGCAGCAGGATAAACACTGGAAACCCATCATGCATGCTTCCAGAAGTTTGAGTGAAACAGACTCCAGGTATGCTCAAATTGAGAAATAAGCTTTAGCTGTAACTTTGGCATATGAAAAGTTGAGAGAATATGTATTAGGGACAATGGTGCAGATTCTCACTGACCACAGTCCTTTAGATCAATTTTTTGTTCCCAAACCTCTTGCCAACCTAACAAGCACGGCTTCAGAGGCTACTCATGCATTTTATGTACTTCTCAAATACAATTCAGCATGTGCCAGGCAGAGAATTTTATGTACTAGACGCCCTCTTTCGAACCCCAGTTGAGAAGACTTGTACATCGAGAATATTATAGAAGAAACACCATTTTCAGATACTCGTGTAGCAGCGATTAAAGAGGCACAAGACAGAGATCCGGAATGCCAGCGATTGAAGGAGGGCATCCTCAATTGATTTTACGACGAGGACTCCCCTTAATGGTCAGTGTAGTGACAATTTACTTACGATTGCCTCATCACAAAAGAAGAAGAATCTTCATCCCAGCATCTCTACGAAAGGAGACGTAGAAAATCCATGAAGTGCACATGGGGATCGTCAAATGCCATCATCGAGCGAACGAGTCATTGTGGTGGCTAAACATATCTAGACATCAAAAGGATGGTAGAAAACTGTCAGAAGTACTTTCAACATAGAACACGTGTAACAGGCTTCCTTGCCATTCATTTTGATTAAATGTAATGTTCATTGCAAATAATACATAATGTGATAGAATTGTCGTACAGAGTTAGTTGACATTTCATTGTACTCAGATGTATGTGTTTAATCTTGTTCAATCATAATAATTTGTGTAATTTCATATATTTTTAATTTAGTTTTGTATACTATGCCCTAGCGCAGGTATTCGCGTCGTCCACAGAGTAATTGTGGAGACTCTAGTTGTGGCCGTCACGAGAGGTGGACGGGCCCTAGATTCACGAGAATCCGCCTTTAAGATTTGCAGGGTTTTTGGACGTCACCAAGGTTGCACGCTCGTAAGACTGACTTTAGCTAAATACGGGTTTCCGAAGTATTCAGAAAAGAAAGAAATTTATGCTTATTATTTCGCTACTATCAACACCTACTGGAACAGTTGTCAAAATTAATGTCTATATTTTCTCTGCAAATAAACCGAGGGAGGTTATACACGCAAGGCAGAAACACTACTGATGTCACCATTGCCAGAAAGACTACGGCAACAGTAGGGGCAGACATCATGGAATTAAAACATAAGCGATAGCTAGTGGTTCAAGATTACTTTCTGCAATATCTTTAAGTACTAAGTTTGGACAAAATGACATTTTAGAAGGTGATTGTTAGGCTAACAATGTATTTGCTAGATGTGGCATTCCTGAAAGGGTCTCAATGGATGGTGGGACACAATTTACATGCTAGTTCTGACAGTTTGCCATGGAGTATGGCTTTAGTTATGTAACATCAAGCCATATTACCTACAGTAAAATGGTGCAGCTGAGAAGGCAGTAGATATTGCCAAATGCAGTATATCAAAATCAAACTATCCCAACCTGAATCTTCTCACAGGTACACACAGTTGGAATCATACCTGTCCCTTGCAGAGTTACTGTTTGGAAGGAACTACGAAATATGTTACCAATGACAAAATTGCAACTTGTGCTATGTGGAACACTGAAGAGGTGATAACGTGTTTTAGGCAGAAAGACGCACTTAAACACAGAAACAAAACTGTGCATAATATGAAGAGGAAAGTGAAAGATTTTCCAAAACTACAGACACGAGATAGCGTGTGGATCACCTATGTGTTATGATACAGCATACAACTGAGACACCAAAGACATATATGGTGACAACTGATTAAGGTCTATTACATGGGAACAGAAGACAGCTTATTAAAGTAAATGAAATAACAGGTGGGTTACCAAATGCAGAACGACACTAAAACTGGTGAGCATCCAATGTATCAATCAGTTACTGAAGGTATTGGAACAGGCAAAAGGAAGATGAGAGGAGGGAGCCCAACGAAAACTCTCACACTACAGGAGAAAGACAATGAGAAACTAGTCTCACAGAAGAAACAGGCAGCTTAATTGAAGAAGCCCCTTTTCCTGGATTCCCAGGGGAAGAGAGAGGGGAAGATAGTACGGTGAGGTTTAATGCATCCAAAAGGGCACGCAGTGGTACGGGGCAAGTCATCAGAACTAGGAACAGGAGAGCAGTGAAGAAAAGTTCTAAGAACTGACCTGTAATTAACTACACGACTAACAGTAGGCCTACTTAGGTATTTTAAGAGACGTAACTACGCATTTACAAAATTCATTATGTTCATTGAAAATGTGATGTCTTTTTCATTAATGTGTAACAAGAGAATCAGGAACAGGAAGTATAGCATCCATGGCCAACTTTAAGGGACAAACCCAGCATTTGCGTGAAGTGATTCAGGATGGCCGGACAAATAACTGAACGTGCATCCTCCTTAATATGAGTCCAGTATTTTACTACTGTGCTCTGCAAGCCAGATTGGAACTTACCTCTTCAACAGTAAATTAAGTTACAGAACTGCAGATACATGGAAGGCTGAAAATTACTGCATAAAAGTTATTCAATAAAATCAACTTCCTAATTACACAGACTGTAAAAATTACCAACATGAGAAGTAAATATTTATTTTAATTTCAGACTGTTGTTCATTAGATTGTTGATAACATTTAACAAGTTATAAATACATTGTATAATTTAAAGTGAACATGTCTGTGATCATAAACAATTGACAACATTCAAAAGGATGAGAACTTACGGAATAAAATGGAGTGATAGCTTACGCAGTTGGAATTGAATCTATCCACCCTTAAACTCTGGTTAAAGAAAATTCATCAGTTATCAACTTCAACTTCTTAAAATTAAAATTTTGCCACAGTACTCGAAGATTAACTGTGCTCACTTCCGCAGTTTGTACTTAAAAATGTTGCTCCAATGGTTCAGCAACTGCACTCTCTTCCATGTTTCTGATTCATAAAGTCTCGAGTCTACAGACTGTTGGACATTCTTGGGTGCGGCAAATGGTTGTATAGATGCCTGGTATACACCTGTCGCAAACCTTGGGTACTTTAAACAATGTTTCGACCACGTGACTGTCATCTGTGGTTGATCTCAAGTGCAGTGTGTGGTGTCTTGTCCACGTGACTGCCGCCTTTCCATCTCCTGCGACACCATTTGTGTCATTTCTGGCTGCGAGCGTGAACGGAACTCCTGGCGAGCAAGGTCTAGTGCTGTCATGCTCATTGCAGTGCGTGCATTAACATCACAGCTCTCTGCAGCCAGCAGCACCTACAAACATCACCACACATGCCACACAAATTATCATATGAAGCATTGTACACTAAGAAGTAAAATTGTTTAGCCTGTCGATATACAAACTGCCATTTTTAAAGAATTTAATCCTAGAGCAAAACGCAGGACTTCAAAGTTTACAAGACTCAGTACAAAATTGGCTGCAATATGAAAACAGTAATTTTATGTAGAAGCACTGAAAAAGAAAGAATAAAAGAATCATAAGGAAGAAAGTAATATGGTAGTTACAGGCCAGTAAAAATATGTAAAGGGAAACACAGTATCGAAATATACATTGAAAGAACTTGCATTTTGACCCGTTAAGGTCACAAATCAAATTTGACAATGAACATGATTTGAATTATGTTAGCAGTATATTATGAGTGTATATGCTGGCTACCTTGTAGCCAACAACAGTTGATTGCACAGTCATCCTTCAGTCAATACTGACATAAAATGTCTGGCTTCAAGGTAGGAAATTTTGTATCTGGTGTAGATGTATGGGAATCTTATTTGGTGAGATTGAAGCAGCCCTTTATCACAAATTACCTAAGCAATAAAATTATCACGTGAAATGTCATGCGGCCTTCATTTCATAACAAATCACTTTTTGGTGATTGTGCTGTAACTTCCACAACAAAATGCAATGGAAGAGGAGATAGTTTTTAATTTCAGCTTTGGGACTTTTCTGGACGTAGTACTGAAAGATCAATCAGTCACTGGACTGAAAGGCAATCATTAAGCCTAAGTGTTTGAGAAAGCTGTTGCACTAGCAACTTCATAAGAGGTAGGTGTGGGAAATTCTGGTTGTAGAACAATTCAGGAACGCTCAACTCCAGGAACCTTAGTCTTATTGTTGGCCAGTTCTGATAATTTTCCTAACAGTCTCAGTCAAAGGCAGCCATGGGCATAGTAACACAGCATCCCCAATAATATCCTGCCCACCCAAGAGTCAATGACACAATAGAATATAGTGTGTGTCAGAAGCATCGGCAAAGGAGCAAGGTAACAATCAGACCTGCAGGAGGCAGACTTCCAGCTGCTGGAGGTTTCAAACACTCCAACTGACCAGATTATCGAGAAGGGCACCATGGTATTGGGATGGCTGAAATTCGGACAGACATGGAGGCAACAGGTAACATGGCACCTGGAGATTATGCAGAGAATTCAGGGGGGTCCCATCGACACCAACTATTTCCTTAATGGCGTCATTGTTGCCAAGACTCCGCTGGATAAATACAGAGCAGCTAGAAGTAAAAAAAAAAAGGTAAGATGTATTTGTTAGCTTATTTTAATTAAGGACATGGTATTACAGTATAGTGTATCAGATGTTGAGCATCAAATCATCATATTTACCATTTCTAAATATTTATTCAATATTCAAACTAATTACAGTGTCTCAAACAATACAAGAAAATATGTAATTTTCAGTGTACTTGAATTCACGTGGTATTGTATATATTTCTGTACGCCCAGAGAGCTGGTACGATAACAATAATGAAAAAGCTTTCCTTGTCACTTCTGATAGCATTATTTATTCTGTGCTATCACTAAGCTAGTCAAAGTACCTTCATTACAAATCAATATTACATATCTAACATTATAATGGAGCAATTACTACATCTCTGCAGCTGTGTTTACTTAATTTTTCAAAAGATTATTGAAGCAATTGGCAATGCATTCCACAAGTCGCAAAGTTGAGCAGTGAAAGCTTTTCCGTAGAAGTTTGATTAGTACAGAGGTATTTAAGGGTATAGTTATAATTTGAATGAGTATTATGACAGTGATGAAATGACAATGGTTCGAATCTGCTGGAAAGGTAGGCTGGGCAGCTTGTATTCAATACTTTAAACAGTAGGCAAAGTGGTAAATGTAGAGTCCTGACTTTATTTAGCTATAACCATTCTAAACTGTTCAGATATGGTCGTGCGTGCGGATGTTGACTATAAACCTAATAGATAAACGTGTCAAAAACACGCTGTAATTTGTTGGTGAGTGCTGTGTCTAAATTACTGAATAGGATTTCACAGTAATTAAAGTGAGGGAGAATAACAGCTTGTACCAATTGTTTCGTCAGTTGCATTGTTAGAACATTTTCATTTCTCTTTAATATGTGTAGAGCATGCTTTAAAATATATCTTACAATTTACCTCAGATGGTTAGTTACATATTGTACACATTGCTATTAATTGCAAACAGAAATTGCTGCCACGTGAATATTCAATAGAAATAGAGAAATTACATGAATCATTCATGTATAATATTACACATCTTTCTTTCTTGCTGATTATGGTTACATGACTGCTTCTTCCTCCAGAATGATATTCCATGGTCACGCAGGACCAAGTAGGTTCTGTAGCATGGCCCAGGCCCCAGATTTGTGTGTACATACTTTTAATCTTCAGTATGTTTGTTTCATAAATAGCTGTCACATAATGTAGGCATTATGGTGATTCTAACAATGGTATCTGAGAGTTTTGTTAATAACTATATGTAATTGTATTTGTTAAAAGCCAGCACGTCGGTGGTAATTAATTCATATTTAAAGTAGTCAATTTTCAGTAACTGTGAACTAATTCAACTTAAAATAAGTAACATTTAATTTTGTAATTCAAAATCACTCATTTGACAATAAGAAGACCAGTTTGCTTAGTAATGTTAGTATTAATTTAAAATTTAAATGATGCTATTTGTATTTAGTAAATTTTAAATATGTATTTTTCGGCTAAAATTGTCTGCATTTTAATTAAATTAAATTATATGTATATTCATTGTTAAAGCTTGGGAGAGTGAAAAGGACAGAGATACCAAGCTAAATTTACATTTTCTAGGAACGTTGCTATTGTATTTCAGGGCAAAACCAGTCTACAAAGATGATCATTAAGAATTTTCCGCCCTATTTGAAAAATAACAGACTATTGCTGATTGGTAGCATACATTTTAAATTTAATGTTTCTTTCACTTAGTAACGAAGATATTTCTTAATATAAGATTGGTTTGGAAACTAAAATGTTCATGTTTATATATACGTGCAAATATTACACGTTTAAAATGTTCTGTTAATTATGAAAAACGTACTATTTTTTATTGATTTCGGTAATGACCATGGGGCGGGACCACTTACGGGCAACGCCGGTAGCTTGCGCACGAAGAGCTTTGTCGTGTTCAAGATGGTGACAAAAGTGGATGTGCAGGAGTTGAGTGAGGAAGGGGGCAGAACCGACAGGGTTCTGCTTGTAAAATGTTGTGAACGCGTGGTTCTGTGCCGTTAGTGGGTCAAGACTCTTATTTTTTTAATTTGTTAAAAGTAATTTGTGAAGCTGGGTTTTATTTTAAAAAAAAAACTGTTAAATTCTCTGTGATCACAACTATCGATTTTGTTGAAATATAAACTTTTTCTTGGTTTGCTCAAAGGGTGCCTCCCGGCAGTCGAAATTTGAAGTACTGTATAAGTTTGGAACGTAACTTCATGAAATAAACCCCAAAATTTGCGCGAGTTCCGCAG
Source organism: Medauroidea extradentata (assembly GCA_003012365.1). NCBI lineage: Eukaryota > Metazoa > Arthropoda > Insecta > Phasmatodea > Phasmatidae > Medauroidea > Medauroidea extradentata. Next base: position 13,663 of record PNEQ01046615.1, on the reverse strand, counting down.
TTTCATTCCTCGTGCTACGTTGTAAGAATCCACGCCTTTGAGCTTTGAGCTAGTCGTGGACATGTGGCATTGGGGTTTTGACGCGCCACAATTCGCACACTGTTGTTACGTCAGTTTCTGAAAGTCTAGCAAAAAACATCTATTTCACATTTTTTAAATACAAAAATGCATTGTTTTGTGTTTTTGTAAGTAAGCATTCGGTCCATGACATTTATTTAATTTCAGTGTTAATTATTTCACTACAGTAATTCATTATAATTTCGCTGGGATATGTTCCCATAAGACCTAATTTTTGACTCTGACATGCTGTTATGGGAAAACTATGCAAGCTAAAATATTATCCTTGAGATTATAATGTAGTCACTAGTAATATATACAAAACAAATGCTATTCCATACAAATTAAATTTTAGAATTTTTTACACTTCAATAACCTTGAACTGCTTAAACGGTACAAAGAAGCTAAGAAAAACAAACATGTGTCGACAGTATCAGCACCGCCGTCTCCTATTTCTTCAAGTTTCTGCAGTTTACTAAAAATATAAAAATATGTAAATAAGTTATTTTCTCTCTTTATCACGCATACACTGATATGCTTGGCGGTTAATATCCAACCTTAAAACATAATGTAAACATACTTTATAACTTAAGACTTGATATTATCACTCACTCACTGTACACTAGTGACTGAGAATGAGTAAAACATTGTGTGTCGTCGTAGTTTCTACGTCCTCCCTCTCTTCCCAATATTTTTAACAGGTGAGCGTGCCCTGACCAGTCTTACCGTCAGCCTGACCCACTCACCCTCCTGTTCAGAAAGGATCTCGAAAAGGACATCACATGAAAAAAAAACAGGAAATATATTTTCCAGCCAGCACATCGCACAACGCACAATGCTTCTCGAGCAAGAACGATCCTTGCTTACATAAAACGGAGCTTGATAGAGGTGAAAAAGTTGTTCAACAATATTGAATTTTGAAGGTTTTTTTTTTTTTTTTTTTTTTTTTTTCAGAAGTTACAATACTATGACATCGCTGTTAAACTGCAGACATCAGTAGATCATTATTTAGTTCATAACTAACAGACAACATTTTTTCACCAATAAATTAATATAGGCTTAAAACTGTGTTCACAAAAAATGTGCGTATTATAATATGAGTGTTTATAAAAAGGCATGTATGAGTTCATGTACATAGTTTAATTATTTACAAATATTTATTTGCATAAATAGTGTTTTTCTTATATTTTAACAATTTAATATGTACACAAAAAAATGTTCTTCGTGGGTATGGTCCCCCCCCCCCTCCCTCCCTCTTCCTCTTTAAATCAGCCACTGGCATCCCTTGTGTCACTCTGGAGAGACACAAGAACTAAATGTTTCCCCAGGTTCTGGCAAAAGTCTATTTTATATGAATTTTGTACTCTATAAATTTAGATCTGTGATTAATTTAAAACCAAAAAATTTCTCCTGGAGTTAAGGTTTGCACTGTAATTGCACATCATCGCTTTAAGCATTCCTGCACACTTTTTTGCAGTTTCCAGAACACATTAAAAAGTCCTGAAATGACTCAGAGCACTGAGGATTATCACTATCCTTTATGATATAGCATTATTCTGTGGTACCTGTACAGTTTTCCCTTCCCTTATGAAATTCAGGATGTAGGTGGATTTACATATGCAACTTGTGATTTTCAGAGCACCCGTATCATTCCTCCGGTCCTAGTGTTCGGAAACGAAGTTGGCTACACAAGTGATGCACTACCAATGGCACATGCAAGCGTTTTAAAAGCCCTAGTAACTTGGTATGCACTCTGTGACGAACAATTCAACATCCACAAATAGAGGGAAGCAGAACAATATCATAACTTTTAATCATTCTTAACTGTTAGCTTAATAAATTACTGATAAGAACTTTTAAATGACCATGTAAAATCCAACCCAAGTTTCACCTGAACAACACTGATGAAGCCACTGTCAACGGCTATGTGTAGTGGAGTTAGACCGTCCTTGTTGGCAGCATTAAGATCGATGCCGTGGCCTTTAAGAAGTTGCTGCACCACGTCCAGGTAGCCCCGTCCTGCGGCCAGATGCAGAGGTGTGTTGCTGTACAAGTCCCGAGCATTCACCGGAGCTCCATGGTCAAGTAGTGCCGCAACCAAGGCTGGCCGGTTCTTCCTGCAAGAGAGGAGACTTCAACAATTACATGTGTGGGTACTGTGTCACATCAAGCTGCAAGACAGTGATGTCGTACCTTCTTAGGCTCTGAGACCCATACCCGACACATTAGCCCACAGGCTATGCAGGAATCGTCTAAATTTTCATCTCACTTTAGTGTATACAGTATAGTGCAGTGTAGCTTCCACTGCACTTCACTTCACTCATTTTGGGGCACAGCCCCTGGCCTTGGCATAAAAACTGTACAGCCAAAAAACAATTTAACTCGGTACGCATAACGCACAGTCGAAAATGTACAAAAAGTCGTTACATTACACAAAACAGCACACAAAAATGGCCTCAGGACTCCGAAATCCACAGTCAGGCTAAGTAGTACATCAAAGGTGAGTAAACTTGCGGTCAAATGGGGTGTCGCATCAGCACTATGTGTAAAAAAATAACCGTCCCCGACGGCGGCTACAGAAGAACTCTGCAGTGTAGCAAGTGCCACAAATTGTTGAAAGGAGGGAGACAGGCTGGGGAAACAACAGCTGCGTATCTAGTCGTCGACCACACACAATTACAAGACTCTCCTACCCTTTTTTTCCTAAACAGGGCCACGAACAATAGGTTAATAAGTTATGGCCAATTCATGCATGCAGAACATAAATCTAAACAGCTGCAGGGTGTCAGCCCATAAGAGTAGGAAAATTCTCTGATACATTATGTTGTTTACATAACTAATTATGGCTGGAAATTTTTAGGAATTAAATTTTCCAGTTTCATTACTTTCTCTTTTCTTTAATTTGGCTGTGCACCTCTGGAACGTACTAGTTTCGCAACCAACGGCAAATAACAGTGATTGTTAACTACCATTCACTACGAAGCGTTATTTCCTTGTACACCAAGCTTCTCTAGGCCAATCAGACAAACCTGTGCCATCCCGTGACACAAATCATATCAACGTCGTTCAGGGCTTCGCCCCTAACATTCTTGAGCCCGATGAGGTTCCTGTCACATGTATAGTTACGTAATGCGCCCAGTCGAGTGACACACAACATTGTGAGAAGTACCTTTCCACTTGATGAGATGAAGTCGTTCTTTTAAAACTTTAAAGTAATTAGTTTAGTTTTAATCCATCCACTACAGAGCACCGCTTCTTGCAGTACCAACTTTATAATTTAAAAGGTTTTGCTTTGCTAGGACATACTGGATTTATCATCATTTTTAAAGCCGTAATCTCAATTATTTTACTGTTAGATAACTTATTCTTCATACTGATTAATTAATGAAACACTTTTCTTCTGAACATTTAATGTTAAACAATATCAGGGACGAGTCGTCATGTGAAGCGAAAGTGGCAAGCTTGTGAGGAAGATAACAGGGAATCATGGGACAGTGTGAGACAGTGGCGGTTTGTGCTATTGGGTTGCAGGGCTGCAGCCCTCCCTGATTATTTGGGAATTATAGTAAATAATTTTCATTTTCACAGCTGCTGTTACAGAAGATAATTTGTAATTATAGCTTTTGAACTACCTACTCGCTAAAACTGACAGCTGATCGCAAAGTCTGAGAAATGCTAGAAGTTTTAAAGATTTACTTGTGCACGCGTTTCCTGCATCGGGTGGCTACTTTAAACTAGGCAGGGCTGTGATGCGAGCAGCCCGTCTGACCTTGCCGATGCATGCTCAAAGCGCCCCGGTCTGACGAACCATGGAAAAAGGGGGGTGGGGGTGTCATAAATGGCGCACTTGTGGGCTGCTAGCAAACCAGCCCCAGCACAGCGTGCCACGCTACACTGCACTAACGACAGACGCAACTTGTCACTCAACTCGCTTGTTTTGCTACATTACCGCAGTAAATTGTACCAAATTTTCATGACCTATCCTACTCACCGTGGTGCTTCCTACGAACTTTTCACATTTTGCGTACGCAGCTTAGTCAATTAGTAAAAAAAAATTCTAATATTGTAACTACATTTTCACTCAAAACCCAACTGAAACACATTTTAAAAAAACTGATCTAAAGTAGCATGTTTCTACATGTATGGAATTTTTAAACCTATTACACGTCAAAAATAATAATTTATTTGTAGTATTGTGCCATAAAATCGCCTCAATTTGCAGCAGTTTTCTCGAGGCGGTATGATAAGTTTTAGATGCTGCTCCTTCACACCTAGACATTGCAGTAAACAATTTTTGCAGCCTATTATTTCACACGAATTATAACGTACTTCAAACACAATAATAAATTAATATCAACTTAAAAATGTAAAGTAGAAGTGACATTGTTTTTTATTTTTTAAAGAACATAATTTATAGCCGAGCTATTTACCGAACCTTATGGCATAGAAGTAAAATAAACTCATGAACGGAATTTTTCAAAACTTGATTTTCTGTCCGGTCACCACCATAACCATTTATAAAATATACATATATATGTTTTTTGTTTTTTTTTACTATTCTATATCTATTATTTCACTGAATTTTTTGAGATATTTTGGCTGCTTTTAACATTTAAGGTCTTGCGAGTAATTATCTTTTGTTTCTTTATATTTTAATTATGTATAAATACCTTTCTTTATGTTTATAAAAGTCGTTGTTTGAAGTCTCTAACCTCCCTCCTTGCATACGGACTTAACCTTTATAGGCAGTTCACGATAAAGTGAGCACTGTATAACAAGTTATTGCAAAATTTGTTCTAAGAAAACAACGACGAATGAAATTCATGTACAAGTAATGCATATCAACACATTAGTTAAGTGACCATTTAGTTGAAACGTTTTTGACTTAATATTTTCATTTCCAAATACAGTGAGATGTAGTAAAGTTAAAAGTGTAATAAAAAAAACACACGAACTATAGTGCATTAAATTAACGGTGCAGTTTTGTTAAATGTGAAACATTGTGATTTGTGAACCTTAAAAACAACTGAGCTATGATGTCAATCTGATGTCTGGACAGCATTCTCTGGTGTGATTTCGACTTGATGTAACTTTACACGCAGCTACCCTTGTTTTACTCCACCTACTTGCTACTTCAAGTGGTCAACACAGTAATCCAAAGGAATGTTACATTTTGTTAAAATTATTTTCGTGGATTTTGTGAATTTTGGTCTAAAAAAATTAATACCTTGAAATGTTAGAAACTTTTTGAGAAAATAGAGTAGTGGTAACCTGCTTGAAATGTCACTTCATTTCCTATACTAGGGACTAGGGAGGTCCCTTAGCAGAATGTTTCTTAAAACATATTAATAAACCTACCAAAAGTATATTCAATGTTTAGACACGAGAATTGCTAAAATAGCACTATTTTGTACCTTGAAAACCAAATTTCTACGTGGGAGGACCACCGGACCCCCCTCCTTTCTATTGGGGGATAAGTGTTCCTCCTTGTATGCAGCCCTACCTAAATCAAAATCCACGAGACGCCCCTGGTTACCAGACGAGGCAGAATAAATGTTTTTACGGGTTCTTAGATCGCTATCGATTGGTGTGCGGAATGCCTTTAAAAGCCCACACAAGCATATTTTTTCAACAGTTTTAAACTGTTCCAGCTGCCCGAGTCATCTTCAGGGTTAGAGCCAGATGAGCAAAGTCACACCCTCAGAAGGAATCTCGCTGGGCCTCCATGCCCGTAATTTATGGAGTGGTGCTCTGTACGATGACTGTTGCTGCAGCCCCAACCCTGAGGGACCTGTTTCAAAAAAACACTAATAATATTAGCTCCTAAATAGCAGTGAAATAAAAGTAGCTAGCAGTGTAGGAAATTCTGTTTCATAAACAAAGTTCATGGACTACTAAAAGCATACACTGATTTTATTAGTTCAGCAGTCAGCTGATGATATTATGTTTTGCTCTTCTCTTTGTTTACATTCTCTACTTTTATCTTTGCAATTCGAACTGGTAAATTATATGCTGCTGTTGTGAAACATACAGTGACATGTCTAAAAGAGAACTCAAAAATAAGAAGCAGGAAAATATTGTCAGAAAAATTTTGGAAAACAAAAATGTTTTATTTGGTGCATTCATACAGTACCTTTTGAAACATTATGCATGTCAGCAACACAGTGGTATTGCACACCACTGCCAAGCCAGTGTAATGCTATTTGGAGTTGTTTTGTTGAAAGTACCTGATTTCTTTCAGTTATATGAGCTAATAAAGGTTCAATGCTTGTGAGTACATAATTAAAAATGCCACGTGTTAAACTAAAGCGTTCATTGTACTCGTATGTTTCTTCTATGCACTCTTGAAAAGATCTAAGCCATCTTACAATCACTTCATCATCTTCACTTCCGCTAGAATCAGAGGATTCCATTGGTCAACAATTTTTTACCACACACAAACCTATGTCTGTCAATATTTACGACCGACTATTAAAATATTTATGATTATGCAGTGACTGATAAATTACAGTGCTTATAATCAGTCCAAAATACTAGTGTCTAATGTTTATGAAACGCTCATAATATTGAACTCGTAATATTACTCATTATTAGGAGTTGTACACTGCTAGCTACTTTTTTACGCTACTAGTTTTATGAAACAGAACTTGAAATTAGCAGCTACTTTTATTACTCCACACTAGTAATAAGAAGACTAATAAATTTTATGGAACAGGCCCCTGGTAAAAATATAGATGCTCACACAGCAGTCGTCGCTGCTGCACGGCATCGTAGGCTAATAACGAGAGAGTGGACTCGGGGGTCAAGATCTACCTGGCATGTGCCAAGTAATATCCTATCAATTTTATCAATCAAATTCAGCACCTCCAGTCCAGAGTCCAACAATACATATATTAGCAATTTGAAGTTCACAATAATAACTAACGCAAAGCTGCAAGGTTGTACCCAATGTATTGTTTTGTTATCATTCCAGCTATCACAACTAAGTCACTGTTCACGACATCACTCTGTTGCTCGTGTCCATCACCAAGATCCTTTACTCCCGCCTTCCATGTCCCGAGCCATCACTCGTCTTTTCACACTCGCGCCAGTTTCCTCTCTCGCTCCCCCGTCCCTGCCTCTTGCTGCCAACCTTTGCTGTCTACACTACACCCAAGATCTGAACTAGCAAGTAGAAGGGGAAGAGGACCAAGGCAGTTCATGACTAGGGTTACCAGACATTGAGAGTAAAAAAGGAGGACATTCATCTCGCAAACAGACATTTTATTAAAAAGGAAGCCACGGAAAATTTCTCTGATCCATAAAACTTATTGTGTGTGATTTTCACATGAAAACAAATTTGGATACAAAAGAACACATACCTATTTCCACATAAATAAATTGTAGTACTAAAAAACACATAATCTTTTTACAAATAACCAAATATAAACATACTATATCAAAGAACACTACATAGACCTATTGCTATGTGAATGACCAGGTGAACCAAACACATGTATTGAGATGTGATGTGACGTCTTGTGTGTGTGACAGCTTCATGAAGATTAATTTAGCTTATAGTTGATGTGAACAGCATTATCAGAAACTGAATATATTTCATGTAGGTAATATCTCATTCTGTTTAAAAGCTGGACATTTTTTTAGAATCAAGAAAAATCTGGCTGGCCGCAAAAAAAAAATCCATAAAATGGAGAACATGTCCTTTTGCCAGATGTCTGGTAACCCTATTCATGACTGATTCAGTAACTGAACTGAAACAAACTGTAATGCACTTCATTTGTTGCCTTAGATATAGCCCAGTTTAAGGCTGAATTTGATTGTTAAATATAGCAAACTTGAAATTAGTAAACCTGGTTATAAAACTGCTATAAACACACGTGTGGGAATGAAAGCAAATCACATGATCATTATTCAAACCCAATGGGAAACTGCCAGAGAAGACTGAATTTTATAATCAATACTGAGAAACTTGCCTGAACTATACTGACTGATGTGTTTATCATGTGTACACATGCAATGTCTACGCTAAAAAGATCTGAATTTTACATGTGACACTACTTGCTTCCAAAACTATTCAGCTTGAATGCGCAAAGGCAGAACATTTCTGACATTTTGTGCCACATGGCAGATGGCTCTGCCCTTTACTTCCTAGGCCTATTATGCCAGTTTTAATATCACGTTATGTTTCTTCAAAATGTTTCTAGATTTCATTTTTGAGCTGCTAAGGGAAAAACAATGCACTCCCCCTCTCCCCTTTGCCGAAACATGGTACATTGTTGTAGAGTTGCAACCAAGTTGTACCTGGATGCTATGTGGAGAGCTGTCTCCCGGTAGATAGTGCTGGCTGCAAGGTTGGTGCCTCTGGATATCAGCAGCAGGACAACATCTTTTCCGCCTGGGGCATCCCTCTCCAGTGCCTCCAGCAGTGCTGTCTCCCCACGATCATTTTGCAGGCTAGGGTCTGCGCCACGCTGCAGAAGTACCTGTAGCATCAGCACTGATTAGATGTGGAGTTGCTTGTTTGAACATTCAGTAACAATAAAGGTCTGTGTTCAATATTGTCTAAAGTTTATATTTTGTAGACTAACGTATGGATCAAGGTTTTAACACCAACGTTATGACTCCTTTTGATCTTTGGTATTGGTAGGTTACATTTTTAGGGTGAAGAAATTTACACTTTATCCAATGACACGTGCCAGAGCACGCCCTCTTTCCTCAGCCAGTTTGCCGCGCTGCATACTCCCGAGGAAACCCTTTCGCCACACCATGCCAGTGGTGTCTTCAGTGAGAAATAGCTAGTAGTATGTGTGTCAGTGGTCGTGTCTATAATTGACGCTAATAGTTTGTGCCAGTGTTTTAGTCCTTTGCGTGTTAGTCAATTTAAATTCATTGTTATGCGTTTCACATTGTCTGTGTTTGTCTCCTAAAGTGTCTTATGCATCACTATGTGAAAATGGAACGAACACGTCTGTGCAATGAAATGATGTGTGCCTAGTGCATCCTCCCATTTGACAAGTGATGCTGCGAAAACCTAACTCTAATGACACCTGTCGGTGGAATTTTGAACTACGTCTGCAGCGTGGAGCGTTGCAAAGATTGTTGATGGGCGGCAGCCTGGTTGTGTCACTTAGTGCTGGTGCTAGTTAGAAAATGGAACTCACATGTCTGTACAATGAAATGATGTGTGCCTAGCACAAGCGATGCAGCAAAAACCTAACTCTAATGACACCTGTCTGTGGAATCTTAAACTACGTCTGCAGCACAGAGCGTTGCAAACGACGGTTGATGGGCATTGGTCCGGTTACGTCACTTTGTACCGGTGATAATTAAGTCAAATCATACAGTCGGTAGGCACGTCAATAAGATCATAAAAGTATATTTTAAAATATGTGTGTGTGTATATATGTATGTATATATATATATTTATTTATTTATTTATTTATTTATTTATTTATTAAATACACAGGGGTCGATTTCATTTTATGTACTTTCAGTAATTTTGCATTTAAGGAGGAAAACACACAGAACTACATGTGATAATTCGCTGTCAGCCATGTAAGCAAAATGTAACATTGGTTAATGTTGAATTATATGCAGCAATGACTAGTGATTTTTTTCAAAGGTTAAATCATTAATACTCACTTTATCCCGAATGACCTATATGTAGTAACCCAAGCAAGGGTACCTTCTAGGTTGATAAATAAACACACTAACACAGGGGTGTCCATCACTCCCAAGACCCAATGCACAAATCCCTCCTCCACACAAAAAAAAAATCCCCACCAAAAACTTAAAACCAAATTTACTACTAGTTACACTTAAGTACTGGAGAGATATTTAGGCTACCATTTCGTAAAAACAATCGTAAACAAGTACAACTGCTCTGGTTTTTAATAGCCAACTTTGTAGGTATACCAAGATAGCACTAGTGCAATCATGAAAACATTTTTCGTTTATGATTAAACATTTTATTCTTGAAAAAAATTCAAAATGCGCAACTTGCGCAATGATCCCCCTTGTGGGCACACCTGCTCTGATATAACTTATAATAATAGTAAAACATAAACGTCTTCAGACCTAACCTGGAATGGCTCAGTGTCAACGCAGCCCACAGCTGCCAGCTTGTGCAGCGGGGTGCGCATGTGGTAGTCACATAGGTCGACAGTGGGGCAGGCGATGGCCAGCAGATGGAAGGCCTCTAGTGCGCCAGCACGCAGGGGCTGTGCTGCAGCCAGAACATGCAGCGGGGATCGGCCATGAAGTTTCTCCTGAGCAGAAGCATCACAACCTGCCTCCAGAAGGGCACGTACCAGTGGCAATGGATCCCGGGATCGTGTCGCTGCCACCACCAGGTGCAATGCGTTCTCTCCTCGTGCCGTGCGGCACCCCACGTCACAACCGCCTGCACACAATGCCCTGCCACACAAATTAAATTATTCTCTTATCATTGTTTAGGAGTGATATATTATACTACATGTGATTTTCTCTAGTATCAAACACTGTGCTTTATCAATTCAACTGAAGATAATATAGTTTAGTCCTTAAATTCTGCAGTAGGAAAAATAGCAGAGCCGTCCAGGGAATTTTGGGGGCTTGGAGCAAAATGGTTTTGGGGGGAATTAATTTCTTAAATATAACAATATAAAATATCTTTGAATTTTGGATTTGGGTGCTACTTGCAATTGGGGGCCTGGGCCATTTAAACCCCCCCCCCTCCCCCTCCATTTTATTGGTGGCCTTGATAACTGGCACACTTAAATCATTACTATTCCTTCTTGTTAAAATATTTACACCTCGTCCGTTTATCCACTAACCATTCTCACAGGCCCTCCTCTAAACGTTCTTGACCAATAATATTCTCACTTCTCAGTCTACTTCACCTTCGTCGCCTCCGACATTTCCTACTCCGCAAGCACACGTCAAGCCAAACCCAAAACTCGCAAGGCAATTTTAGGAACGTTTCCCCAGCGACCAGTCGGAGGTCAGGGATTCGTGCGCCCAGGAAAACAGTCATGCTTCGGAATAAGCCGCAAACAGGCTTAAACCGTCGCAAATGCTCACTTATATCTGCTTTGCACGCAGTTAGATTGTATATAAGGCCGGAAGCCTGATTGGTTGTACATTAGCGTCTCTCTGCGGAGTGCGGCCCTACATATAGTTATAGTGGTCAGTGGTCACCAAGGTAAATAAAGTATATTAGTGGTCCCCACTTGAAGCTCTTTCAGGATATTTTCTTGCTTCTCCTCCTTCCACCTTTGTCTCTACCTCGTCATTCAGCCTTTTGCGAGGGGAGGGACGAACAGTTTGCTCCATACCGTCCTTCCCGAACATGCATTATGGTCATGAACCACGCGGTGCCATTTTCAGTTCTCCCTGCTTCGCATTTGTACAAATAAATATTTGTAAATAATTCAACCAAATGCATGGGCTCATGCATACCTTTATATAAACACTCATATAATATGCACATTTTATATGAACACAACTGAGAAATGCAATAATGTTAAACAACTTTTTCATATTTCTTAAGCTAAGCTTTATGTCAGAGAGGATCGTTCTTGTTCTTGTGACGTCGTAGTTCGTAAGTTAGTTTGTTTTTAAGATAGTAAAGATTTGTTTTTTTCAATTATCGTCACTTTATTATTTAATGTACAATTATGTTCAACAATATAACACAAAAAAAATCATCCGACTTGGGCTTGAATCCTAGGAAGAGTATCAGCAGCTCAATTCTCTAACCAACTTTTTGAAATTAAAAAATATTAAATACGTTTACATTGTTATAAAATATTAGGCACATTGGCACCCCCGCCTCGCCACTGTGCCAAATACTTCCCATCATCATTTTATGTGCGGCAAAGCAATTTCATGTATTCCGAGCTGACTCTACGACAAATGTTACCAGACAAATTTCAGTGGACATTCTAAACTAATACAAATTTACACCTAGGCGGACTTGGGAACCAAACCGAGTACTTGTCGCATTTCCCAAATATTTACCGGAACATAACAGTGATATGGTAAAACTATAGTAGGCCTACACATTGCTGAGTTTATTTTAATAGCCGTGTTGATACTTGTTGATGAGTAAAATATGCAAGCTCGTGAGAACCATCCTGGAAAAAAATGAGATCCAGTCATTTCCTGTGTTGCTGGAGGCTAATATAAAAAAAATATGAGAAGACGACACAGTATAATTCCAGTTATCTTCGGCTCATTGAGTGACACGCGCGATAAAAGAATAATACCGCATTAATTGTCATTATGCCACACTACTTGTAATTAGAGGCACGGTTATTTCGCGTACTCGTCTGGTAGCAGCTTAGACTTCTCAGTCCTATACACACACCGACCACAGTCGAGTATTCATTGGCTTATTAGCGTACAAGAGGGTATCACGTGAATTCACAACGATTTATTCCTTGCAGGTTTTCAGTCGTCAAATGTGTGTCAAAACTACTGTTGTTCGATCACAGTAATGACAGAGAAGTATACGCTGTTGACGTTCAACCTGACATAGAATCAATACGCGAAATAATCGTGCCTCTACTAAACTTATAATCATTTATATCTGCAATAATGTTTTATTTATGTAAATGCGTACTACGCAGAATTGTTCGTGTGTAAGGGGAGTATGCGTGGCGTATATGGAGGGGAAAGCTGGAAGAGAGAGAGAGAGGATGGGTGGGAAGGGCTGGTAAGAGAAGGGACAAGTGGAGGGGAAAGGTTTTGTCGCGCATGCGCCTGGATCTAGCCGCTAGTAATCCGCGTCTGTCTTTCGGGTATCGTTTGCGTTCAATAACGTTCGATAACTATGTTGAATTCCTGCTTAGCGTGTTGCACGCATATTGAAACACTACCCGCTCACTACTGTATACTAATTGCTAGCAGTCAGTCAATACAAGTGGTTATATAAACCAATGTTTCTAATCCACGTGGTATTGTTTATATTCCTGTACGCGTACGCCCGAGAGATATTACGGTAACAACAATGGAAAAGCTTTCCTTGTCGCTTCTGATAGCATTATTTACTCTGTGGTAGGTATGACATATGGGATATGCTAAACAGATACTCGTGTGGACTTTGCTGGCGAGGCGTTGATGTGATCAAAGGAAAGCGACACTGGGTAATGAGTAATTACTATACATGACACAATGTCTGCTGCACCAATAGACTGGCAGGTTCAGATACACCAACCAACCAGTAGAGTGCAAGACGTGATGTAAGTTTTCTACAGTAACACGGCTTTATTCAGTCGTACCATACCAAATCAAAAACTTTTGTTTGTGCCCTATACGAACGTTAATATGCGTGCTCCGTGTGTATAATCGCGGATATAAAATATAGGCAGGTGGTATTATGTGAGCGAATTGCTTCCGAATGCCATGCTGTTACGCCCATGTTGGTTGAGACGATCACGTCTCTTGTTTTCAAAGTTTCCTGCCTACCCGACCGCAGTTAAATGGACATACTACGCACTTACCTTAGTTGAAGACGTCGACAAACTTTCTTGTGTTGCTGCTGCAAAAAAACACGCACGAAGAAATACGCTGTGATATCTCAACTGTGGTTAAGCTGCTAAAATTGGCTCAAATTGAGTATTAG